>ML777022.1:2555386-2582562 GCA_009831015.1 Picea engelmannii
GCTACCCTTGTAATAGAAGCCCAGAAAAAACGTGTTAAGGCACAGTATGACAAGCATGTCAAACCTCATGTCTTCTCTGAAGGAGATCTTGTTCTTCTATATGAACAGGATAAAGATGTCCTAGGAGCTGGGAAATTCAAACCAATGTGGCGTGGGCCTTATATTGTTAGCAGAGTTTTAGAAAAAGGAGCGTATGAGTTAGTGGATTATGATGGTGTGCCTTTGAGTGAACCCAAGAATGGGTTGTACTTGAAGAAGTACTATGCATGAGTTATTCGTGCATGAGTGTTTGTATTTTATGTATCATACTGCGTGTGTGTGCTACTTTAGTTTTGCTTAGACGTTATTTGGTTTTTTCCCTTACGTGACGTTATGTTTGATTGCCAGATGTCGGAGTATTTGCTACCTTATATTGGCTTCGCTGATGGAGCTAGCCGTAGTACTCGGAACCTAGCTTCCACTGCATGGGCAATCTATGCCCCGAAAAACGAACTCATATCTCTACGAGGTATATGTCTTGGCCGAGCAACCAACAATATCGTCGAGTATAGCGTCGTTGTTGAACTATTGGTTGATGCTATTTCTCTTGGAATTCGTCACTTGGTTGTCCGACTTGACTCGCAATTGGTAGTACTACATCTCAGTAATGTATATTCTATTCGAAGTCCTACTTTATTAAGAGTATATTTTCGAATTCGCCTCTTGGAACGATATTTTGACCACATAGAATATCAACACATTCCAAGACGTCTTAATACATTAACAGATGCTTTAGCTAATTATGTATTGGACAGACATTTGAACAATTTATAAATCAAACACATTAAAAATGTACACAAGTGTAAAGTAAGCCGGTAGAAACCATGTATATATATATAACGATCAAAGTTTGTTTTTACAAAATGTGTCCAAAGACCAAAATATCAAAATGGAAGCTCTTGGCTTCTACAAAAGTGACATCACTAATGATGTTCACAATAACATGCTAAGGTCCTAGCAACTCTACAGAGAAAACGACCCATAGAGGCAGAGACTCCCACGGTGTGACGCTGATCGCGTCGTGGGATCTCCTCCAGAGGCATCTCTGGAACATTAGACATCAAGCCCTCTAAGTTTTTCTCCACTGTAAGATAGTCCTCGGCATACTGAGGGACTAGAACTACTGCCTCTCCTCGACGCTGAACGGGAGAACTGCCAGCAGGTCTATATGCCCCAACATCTGTGTTATCAACAAGATTTTTGATGTTAGTCTTTGGATAAAACATAAAACCAAAAAACATTTAATATGATGAAAATACAAAAACATCTGAAAAGTAAAAAGTTGGTGTAGTTCTTACCAATATTTCCCCACTGTGCGTCTTCAGGAAGGACAAGGTCAGGATCACCGTGAAAGTCCAAGCCGGCATATGCATAATCCTCTATCATCAAAACCTGGCCTTGGAGCCAGTCAAAGAAGCGATCGTCATATCGGACGATCGGTCCCGTCACATGTCTGGCCATAAGTTGGCACCATCGTAACATCCGTGGATCCCTGGGACCTGGAAAGTGCCAATCATCCTGGAGCCTATACACTGGAACCCTCTCACAGAAGAAATATATCAGCAATGATCCATAACCAAACTGCTTTAAATCCCCTCGCCTGCATTTGGTCAGCTGTTTCTTGAGGTTGCGTAACACTGCGTCCGCCCAGTTGAAGACCCGAGGCTCGAAACACTCGAGGGCATATTGAAAGTAACTCTGTAGAGCCATATGCGGGGCAGCACTTCCTGCCATGCGAGCTATAGTAAAGAGAATAGTACAGAGAGTTATATCCGTAACTCCCCAAATGGCCACTTTCCCCTTTTTTCATTCAGCCTCTGGCATGCAATACTGTCGACAATACTCACTCATTTTCATACCACCCCTGCGGTTACTAGTCAAACTGACATAAGAACCCCGTCTCAACAACCCGGTCAGGAAATAGATATCCTCGGTATCAATCGTCAATGTGTGAGCACCGACATTAAAAACCTACTGATCTGGATCCCACATCCGGACTAAATGTTCCAACAATCGCACTTGGGCTCTCATGCCCGGTATGCGGAAATACTTTAGGAGACCGCAGTCTCTTAAAGCGGCAATAATTTGCAGGTGATTCTCGACGGTGGCATTATCATCTTTGTGTTCTCTTTCCCTCCATTCAAGCACCATTGTGATAATTATTAACCTGCATAACAATCATGGGAAGCTAGTTAATAATTTGAAACATGAAGAAAATTGGTTTTATTGGCTAAATATTATTAAAATTTTTGGAATCTGCATTGTTCGCAGGTGGCTTTAGCGTACAGTGCGAACTTCTCGCACTGTAGCTCAAGCCCACCTGCGGAAATGAGAACTTCTCGCAGGCCCCGTATGGGCAGCCTGCGAGAATCCTCATTCACGCGTAGGGTTTCAAATAACATTTCAAAACTTGAAATTTAGCCACTCAAATCATTAAATTAAACCATGAAAGGCTAGGGAATTGAGAACTCACCAATTTGATCCAGATGGTTCGCGAAATGATGCCCCGAAGCTCCCGAAAATCGACGATGAAGATCGGAGGTAAAATGGAAGTTTTTTTTCACTATAATGGTAAATGGGTAAAACATATGGTAAAAAATGAATTGTAAATTAGTTTTATTTACTTTTTACCATAGTAAAAGTGGGTTTTTCATATTTATACACTATTTTTACCCTAATATCTGATACGAAAGTGAGTAAATGACTTGCAGGTACCCTATGCAGATGATTATGGACAAAAAAATTTTGCAATATGATGTGTTTTGTTTGTTTCCTATGGATTTTAAGTGCCTTTTTATCCGTTCTTGCACTTGCGTTATATTTGAGAACGTGATCGAGCGTTGTTTTATCCCTTTTCCGGGCTCGCTGAGGTTACACAAAAAAGGAACCCCCCTGGAGTTAACTTTAAGATTTTTTCATGACTCCCTAAATATGAAAAGATTGCCGAGTGATCTTGCTCTTTTCACACTCGTTAAATTATTTGAAGTTACGCGTCCTTCGAGCGATAGTTTAACCCTTTTTCGGTCTCGTTGGACTATTGTACGAAAAAGGCACTGAGAGAGTTCTCTTTTGAGTGTTTTTCCAAACTCTATAATCTTGAAAAACCTTTGAGTTTTCTTTCTTTGGACTCATAAAATAAACATTGAAAGGCCCATATGGGATATGAGTTTTCTTTATGTGTTTTTTAGACTCTTGAAACATGAAAAAACCCCGAGTTTACTATCTCTGGACTCGTTAAAAAAAACATTGACAGACCCGTAATGGGACCGAACCACTCCTTCCTAGGGTTCGTTAAAAATACTCCAAGGGACTCGTCCGAAGGATGAGCTTATATCAACAAGCATATGTGATCCTCTTCAAGCTTGCGTAAAAATAAAGAGGTACCTGCCAGAAATGGTGGGGGAAAATTTGGGAAAGGGATATGTTTCATCTTTACATTAATTGGCAGTAAGAGTCGCTCTTGAACATGACACTCCTTCTTCATCATCTGAAGCCGTTTTGGGTAATCTATTTGTCTCTCATTCGATTTGATAACAAGGTCTTTCCATGTGTCGTATTTGAGTCAATGCTGCCAAATCATTGGTCGTGTTGTTCATATGTTCAAGAGAAGTCTGTCTGAAACCTCTACTTGAGTCGGCCATCTGCAGTTATCCATTCCTTTCATGTCGACCTTCCCTGTGTCAAAAGTTCAATGGTTACATGCTCTGTTTCACTTTCAAACTCTGTTACTCATTTCGTGTCATTGATGGGGGATACATCAAGGCCCTCCTGTGACGAGTCTTGTTCCATCGACATCAACACATTATCCAGGATTAAGACTTAGAAATCATTCAGTACCTTGGAGCTTGCATGCCTTAATGGCGAGTTTCCTCGCTTTCAACAGTAGGTTTACATCATTGACCCCTGATTGAGAGATTTCGTCGGGTGTTCGACATCAAATCATTTATTCACAGTCGATGGATTGTACTTTAGTACCTTGGAAGTCATTGACATTAAAGGTGATTTCCCTCGCACTTGTTAACGGTTGCATCAATGACCGGTAATCAAGTGGTTTCTTCCATGTTCGACTTCGACACATGTAATCACATGGTTAGACTCGTACTTTGGGCGATGAGGTTGAAGACCCTAGATATTATCTTTATAATCCAGGTTGCGATGGAGTATGTATTATTTGTGACACATAGATCCACTGTGTATGTTTTGTGGCTATGTCGTCTTGGCTGAAAAGTTGTTGCATAGATCCACAGTGTATTCAGGTGGCTATGCTATATTACAACTACATGGATCCACAGTGTATGATTGGTGGCCATGATATTTATTTATGATGTCATCAGTCTGTGATCTGAGTATGGGAATGCCTACCTCAGAAGGGATACATATTATATTCTGTTGATGCTTGGATGTTTGCAGGTTTCCGATTAGATGTGCTCTTGGTTCTTGACACACACATGCAGCTTACAAAGTCCGTCGACTGTCACTGATTCCACTCTCAGACTTTGGGGGGCATTCTGTTATCCACAATTTTGGTCATTGTGATGATGTTATGATAATGTCATGATGGTGAATAATCAAGCTCTTCAATAGGAACATTTTCCTGAGAAAGGTTACACTTATCAGCTTCCAGAAATCAAAGTTTAAAGATAGTTCGCAGGCTACATATATACTCTCCTGCGAGAATGCTTGATTCTCGCAGACTGCTCTCAGCTGGGGTGTGAAATTCTCACACTGTACTCAAGGCTAGGGTGCGAACATGCTCTTAAAGAAGAAAAATGGATAAGTTCTCGATCCTTCTAGAAGGGAATCTTCTAGAAAGATGAGTTGGCTTTCGAATGGTTGGCAAAGTACTGACTTACCAGATATCTTGGGATCATTCCCTATCCAAGTAACTAATCTATCTTCTCCTATATATTGAGGAGATTGCTCATTGAAAAGCTTAGAATCAAGCTAGCAAGAGATTGATTGGAGAATTGTTGAAGCCTGTATGAAGGATTGATGCTACAGCAGCAAGAGACTATAGCAAGGTCATCACAAGTGGTTGATTTTATTCATGCATGAGCAAGTGTGTGTGTCAGAACTAGGAGCCATCGAAAGGAGACCTACTACATCAAGGCTTAGGTTGTAAGTTTCTCTTTCAATTAATTAAATACAGCAATATGTCCCTTTCCCATAAAGATGATGTCACTTTATTACATGATTCCTTGATCACATGTATAGACTAGATATTGAATATATTAACTTGTCAATATTCCGATTGGTTTGTACTGTGGCAATTTGAACGGTGAAAGAGCATTGGAGTATAAAGCTTGGAACAATAGAGACATAAGGAAAGAGTTCACAAGGTATGCCTACAATCCTTACCTCTTAGTTCATTCAATAGGCTAGATCTAGGGAAAGAGTAGTATTCTGTTCTGTTTTGTTCCAGATCCAGGTGGATCTGGGGAGATCAGTTCGTGTCCGCACTTACGGATTAATCCTTAAACACCATGCATAGAAAGTTCGAAGCACTCTGTATCAAACCATACGTCATTGAGAAGATCTTGGGTTTTAACTCCTATATGCTCCAAGACATGAAGGGTAAAATACTAATGCTTCCTGTCAACGAGAAACATTTGAAATGTTTATTCTCTTAATACTTTCTCATTCGCATTGTATATAATTTTATTTTTTCAATTTGTATATTCTTACTCTGACTCCATAGCCCAATGGGCAGAAGAACTTGGTCATGAAAGGGTCTGGATTCTTGACAAGCCACAGGGGGTTATCATCCAACAGTTGGAGCCAATTATTGAGATCAATTGTTTCTTCCAAATTTTCCCTCCCCTTCTCTATTTTTCCAACTCCTTTTATCCTTTTCTTTTCCCTCTTTTATACTTACCCTAATTCCCCTTTTCTTTTTTCCCTTCTATTCTCCCTTTCTAGTTCTTATACTTAGTCGTTTTTCCAAAATGGCAGGTTCCTAGAATGGAGGAATCGCAGATCCTCATCTCCATCCACACTCTCACATCATGAGTCTGACTGACCGCCACATTATTCTATATTTAACCATTTTTTGCAGTCCTGGGTTCCCGGGTTAGCAAGTTTCAAGCTTTCATATCCCTCGTTCCATGAAATACACTTTGTACCTGAACGATCTTTGATATACATTTTGACCATTCGATTCCCTGATATCCTAATTATCTCATCCCTCCTATGATCAGTTCAACTGACCTCATTACAAAACTTAGCCAATTATTAACCTTTTGCAACAGTGGGTTCGCAGGTTCTCGAGTTAACAGGTTCACAAAAGTCCTAAATTCTATGTGCTTTTGTCTATCCCCACCACCTTCACACTATTTCCAAGATGCATTTATATGGCTTAAGGTTAATAAATCATCACACAGGTCCCTTAAATATTGGCATTAATAGGTGAAGGGTTCGAAGAATTTCCTTATTAAACCACATTGAAGCATGATTTGTCGAAGATTATATATTATCTCTCAAGTGCTCATTTAAAATATTATTTGGATCAAAAGAATGCTCTTGTCAAAGTATGGCAGTAGCAACTCGAAATAATTTTTGTGGAGATACTTTGAACATTTTTGGATGAGAGGACCAGAATTTTCAGTGGTCTAGAGAATACTCTTATTATGCATCCCCTTCTGCTCAGAAGGAAGTAATTTGGGTGTCCGAAATTGCTCGTACAGGTTGTGTTCCTGAAGTTTTTGACTGCAAGGAATTTGTTTCCTGGTGCACCGAGAAATATCTACCCTTCCAATGGAGGATACAACTCTAGGACCATTCTCCCATCATTCTTTCACCTCAAGTATTCCGTAAAATGTTGAAACTCCCAGAGCCGACACTCACCTTCAAAGGTGAATATTGCAAGGAATTCTTGAAAAAACATGAAAACGGTCTTGATATCTTACTTGAATTCTTGGAAAATCCCGCGGCCATCCCTGAAGATATTACCATATTGCACGTTATCCTTTTCAAAAACCCATTTCGGAAAATTGCCTAGTTATTTACCAGAGTTACGGGCCAAGAAAATAGTGCTGTCATTTCCCATATGGTTCTTTACATCTTATACTTTACTGTCAAGGAGCAGGCCATTTTTTATTGGGGGAAGTTTATTTCCATTGAAATATCTTCACAATTGTCTCAATATAAAATGATAAGAAATTATTTATGTCTTCTTATTTGGTTTTTGCGGTAGCACATTGCTGTCAGTTTCCTAAATTGTCTATATGAAATAGGATGAATTTTGAATTTGACCCTGTGACCTTTTGGTACCAAGCGTTATGAAGGCACAAAGCTTCCCTTCATTTTTATGAAGTTTTCAATGACTTTGTCTCAGTTCTTAAAGAGTTGTTGTTTGGATGAGATACCCCAATAATATCTACTCAAGATAGTAAATTCTTGGATAGAAAGAGGACTTTGGAACAAATGGAGAATTACAATGTCATCGAGATTTTTTGTTCTAAGGAAAATTATTCCTTTCTACCATGCCATATATCCGACATAATGTTTTTTACAGAGTTTGCAAGGCAATATAGCTTTTGGCTACACTTTTTTCATGAAAAATGAAAAAATCCATTCATTCCTTTGCCTTGGAAAGTTGGGGATTTTGTATTAAAAAACATGAACAAAATTGATGAATTTGCAAACCACTTCCACACCCTGAATCTCAAGTATGATGAAAATATCAAAGGTTTTGATGCTAACGAAATCTTTGTGGAACATATTTTAGCAGTGGGTTTTATCAATTCATTTATCCACATTGTTTTAGGAGAAGAAGAACATAAACACCTGGGCAACCCTACCCACACTCCTGGCGACTTAGAGATGATACTCATTACAAATTAACTGTAAAAACTGAGAGAAAAAGGTGTCAACAAGAAGAGTTCCCAGTCCCCAACTATCATACCTAAGACTAAAAAACCTCGGAGCAGTTCTCCAGTGGCCCACCCATCTAAGAAGGTAATCAATAGTAGTTCAGGTGGAGGAGGAGATAAGAACCCCCTTCCAGAAAAAATTGAAATCTCACATAAACTTCCTCTCAGGAAGAAGAGTAAGAATATTGTACAAGAGGAAGAAGAGAATCGCATCGAAAGTGACATCAATAGATTTTCCCTCGAAGATATGGAGCTTGAGGCTAACACTGAGAAGATGTTTCCTAACATTGACTAGACTGGCAGAGTGGCCCACCAAAATCAGTCATTGGAAATTGATGAAAATGAGATATTTGATGAAGAAGAATCATTTGTGTTTCAGAGCATTGTTTTTTACAACGAGTTTGAAAAATGAATTATTGAGAAGAGTGATGTGAAGAATAAAAGGGGAAATATTGTTCATAAGTTAACCTAAGAAATATGTGGCCTTGACAAATTTCTAAAATTCATAAAGCAATTGACGATGCATTGGATGATTCCATTGGTGGTCTTGAAGAAAAAAATATAAAGTTAAAGGAAAGGATTAAGGAACTTGAATAGACTTTGATGCATCTTCTACTCCTTTCCATCCCTTTGGAAATTGTCGGACCCTCCACACCCGCAGCCAAAATAAAAGGATCCTCAAGCTTACTCACATCAGTCGGGAGCTATGTGGAGAATAATATCAAGAAAAGAATGGCATTAATTATAGAAGGCTAGGAAATTTCAAAAATAATGATTTATTTTGGCTTGAGGGCACATGACTTCCTTGAATATATACATGCCAACCTAAAAAATGAAGAAGGTATCTACCTTGATGTTGTGGTACCCTTTGGTATTAAATTTTTCAACTTGTTAGAGTTAAAGAGAAGAGAGGAGTACCTTCCCTCACCAAGTCAGATCAAGCAGTCGAGTGCCTACTGGAAAGAGAAAATAAATAACTTGAACAACATCGTTCAGGTGTTCAGCCAAGCCATAACAAGGAGACAAGAGCTATTCAAAAGACTCACAGAGGTGGACCTAACGGGAAGCACTAATGAGGTCCAATATACCAAGTTGATCCTCAACTCGTTGTTCCTAAAAAAACAACAGTTCGATGAGAAAGTTGAGATTGTTAAAGGATTGTCAATTGAAAAATTCTATGGCATAATTGAATATGATGAGAACGCCATAGATAACTTGCTAGTAGATTACTACGTAAAAAATCAGGATATTGAAGAAATATTACATGAATTTCCATTGATCTCTGTGACTTGGAGGGTGAGTTGTTCAATATTAAAATCCAACATGAAATTAACATGGAACCTATGAAAATTTACATCAAATAATGGTTCAAGAAGGCTATCGACAAAATGACAAATGAAGGGAAATAAAAAGTTTAGACAATTCCTCTAACCATCGATGAAAATGATAAAAGGACATCAATGAGAAAATGAAAAAGATAGAGAAGATCATATTAAGTTGGCGTTGATCACATCTTTATTTTCTTTATCAAGTCCTTCATCAAGTTACTCCACCTCTTTCACTAGAAAGGTTTAACTGAAGACTAATAACTCCTTTTTTCTTCTTACCACGTCTTGTTGATTCTTCTACCGCCTATCGTCTTCTATCTAAAAGATTATTTCTTGTATTTATTTTCTTTATGGTCTGCGGGAGCCCCAATCCTAGTCTTTAAGAGAAACACATTTCCAATTTCAATAATATGTAACAGACTATATATTTTTTGAAATTTCAAGACAACTACTTCGAGAACAATAATGACTGTGCTTTGTAACCCTATTTTAAAAATATAAAGTCTTTGAGGTTGATATATCATTATATTTATTTGAGGTTCCCATTTTTCCACTATGTTAAAGTTCTCTTATGCATGTAGATCATCCTCTTTTTATTTTATGTGATCAGAAATATTTATCCCAAACTATGATGGATGTGAGGAAATTTTTCTTATTTTCTTTAAATGTGTGATTCCTGGTCCTTTCTCAGCAAATTTATTTAAAAAGAAAACAAAAAACATTTTCCTTTTACCTTATTGTAATATTTATGTTTCTTTGAATTACTATAACGGGCTTCTGTCAAGTCCCACATTTTGAATATTTTAAAAATCTCAAGAATAAGGAGTGCCACCTCTATAATAAGGAGTGCCCTCGAGGGTGATGCAGATATCCACTTCATCAATGATTTTTCGATACAATTATACTATTTTGGTTTCATGATATGAGCATGGGGAATGACCACCTCATTTGTACAAAAAAAAAAATCAAGAGAACATTTGGTTCCCATATTAGTCCCCTATCCCTCCAATGGATCACTCTTCCAGTTTCTCAATACAAAGTATCAAACTCTTATATACAATGACATCACCATCAAAATAAAAAATGATGTATTTTGGCTATACGCATGCTCCTAACCTCACACATTATGGGGCATCTGTTACCACCAAAAAAATTCTCACAACAATACAATCAATGGTTGAAGAAAATACGAGCGCAAAACATTAATTAGCATACCTCAAGAGTTTATAGAACCTATTCAACAACTAAAGTTATGCAAATAGTCATTGAATTTCAACGCAGTCTCCCCAAATCTTTCTTGTGCACATTTGTGTGAGCCAACATAGTGTTGAATGTGCAAATTGTGTGGTCTGGATGATTATCTCTACAAGAACCTACATTGATGCACAAATGATGGATTAATTCAGTTCATCAGGCTTCAACCACTTACAGATCGAGGTGTACCATGATAATACTTCAAAATCGACATGAAATCTAGCATTGGGGCTACTGAAAGGATAGGAAGTACCTTCAAAGGGATGCCATTCACACTACAAGCAAGTTATGAAAAATATTTCATTGGTCCTATAAATACATGACCAAGGTATGAACACAAAAAGAAAAATTTTGAGTATTGTTATGTTGTTCATTTGGTTTTGGAGAATCTATCATTCTCTTAGAGCTATTTGAGCATCAATAGAAAGTGTTTTAGTTATGTCCTCTTTAAAAGTTCAACAATCAAGTCTTCGCCATTGTATTTCCATTTTTATAAGATAGAGAGATTTATATTTTGGGTATTCAATATCCCTACCAAGGAGGAAGTGGGGACTCATAAGTTCCCATATTTCTCCTAGGTGTTATCAATTCAAATACCAGTCCCATTGGTAACTATTTCGTATGTCTCTTTCATGCATCCATTTGAGTTTTTATATGCGTAGTTTTGTTTTTGTTTCTTGTTATTTGTTTTCTTGTTTTCTCTTTAGTTGAGCCACTAATCAACTAACCAATTTATATATTGTCTTGTTGGCCTAAAAAGGAAACCAAGTGGCTTATTTTTTCTCACCCAAGGGGAAAAAATAGCCCAACAATAGCCAACATTTCCTTTTCATAGATTAATTGGCCCAAATGTTTCTCCAAAATTTGTTTGATAGTGAAGGTCAAAGGCCTATTGTTGGTTTTGATTCCCTTTTATCTATTTTCTCTTACTGGTTGTAAGGGATTCTGATTCTATTGACCATTACAGATTGACCTCAGTTCATAACTAAGAATCTTCCCAACTAAATCCCTTAAATACTATCGTCCCCTCTGGTAACCCAGAAGGCAACACAATACATAGAGTGCACTATGCAGTCTCACCCAAGATAGATTTATGGGTGGATGAAATACTTAGGTCTTTACAACCTGAGACTGAGCGAGATTTGCACCTTGACCTTTATTCAGTTCATTTAACATCTAGTATAACATTCATTCTATGCATGCATGTGGAATATTATATTTACTTAGTTAATTCATTCTTTCAACATTCATCCACCAATCATACTCAAAGACACATTCATTCAGTCACATAACATAGTGTTACCATGGTTTACCCCCTCCTGGAACATGTCCACAAAGATCTGTCTCTAAGTATTTTATTATAGTTTGGAAATCGCCATGTCGTGCATGGTTACAATATTAGTTCTTATTTCTTCCCACATGCTCATCGATCCCTTTGAGACTGACTAGATCGCACCAGGATCCTCAGCTTGCGATCTAACCCTCGATATCGATTCTCTCATGCCCTTTCTAGCTCACTAGTAACTCGTATCGTCCTTACAGTTATCTTCCTTTCTTCATATATCTCACCTCCCCCTCTCTCTCCAACTCTCGAGCTCTATGTATATATCTCTTAAATTTTTCTTCGAATCACTAACAATTACAATATATTACAAAAACCCTAAACCTAGCATCATTAGGTCTTCCATGCATGCATGCATGTTTCTTTTCCTTCCAGCTATCTCTTTCCTCTTGAATTCTTCTCTTCCAAAAATAGCCTTTATTTCAGATTCAGTCTACATCCAACAGGCCCCCAACACTGACATGTGGCTCATCCCAAGCCACCTTAACCCGGTGCACTTCATTGATCTCTCTTGCGATCGCTTAGAACTTATATGTGAGCTCCTTTACTTGTGTTTGGGCCTACACAGTCTTCTCCTTGAGTGTGTCCAATACCTGCATTGCAATCTCAATATTGAACATCCCTGCGTACTCTGCCTGGGTTTGTGCCATGTTCATTTTTGCTTCTTCTGCCTATGCAATTACCTCTGTTGCTCGCTCCTGGAGCGGTTCCATTTGAGCGTGGTGATCATTTTTTTGTTTCTGCACAACTATGAGTTATGCCTATAGTTTCTTTATATATTGTGCTCCTTTGACGTGCTATGTGATCAAAATTGTCTTATTCCTCTACTTGAGGTCCTCGATAGTTGTGCTTATCCTTTCTTCTTCCTAGTCCCACTCCTAAACCTATTGATCCTCTTCCAACTTTTTCCATAGTTGTTCTTCCTTCTCGAACAAGTTGGACACTGCATGGACTTGTCACTCTATCCCCTTTATCTGTGTTTTTTCCTCCTACTTCCTTTTCTCCTTCACCTCTGGTGGAGTGGTAGGTATGAGCTGCTCCCGGAGGTGCTCGATATCTTGTCTATATTGATCGATTGTCTACACAATCTAATCAATCTTCTTTGTCACTGTGAGTTCGGTCGTCTGCGCGCTCTTTGAGATTTTCTCATAGGCTACAACCAATTCCTGCTCCCACCTATCCACTCGATATTTTTCATCTTTGGTCTCTAGATTAGTCTGCTCGAGTACCAATTTCATCTCATCTTGATTGTCCTTTTCTTGGTGAAATTATGTTGTGTTTGTGCATTTGCGTGATTGTACCTATTGTGTGACACTAAATTTTAGTTTATACAAGGCCTTTCTTGGTATCTGCATTAATACCAACTGTATTTGGACCAAGTCCTTTAGGGGTGTATGCCCCACGATTTCGTCCATGTGCACCATGTTGGGTGTGACGTGAAATGTCAAGCTTAACTGTGTTGTCGTCTGGATCCTGTCATGTTTTCTTAATCTATCTTCGCCTCCTATATGTGATGTTGATGTGACTATTCCTACGCTACTTCTGACCACCTGTGCTTCTCTGGACTATTGTAGGAGTTGTCGAATGTATGCCATCTCTTCCTCAATCCTATCCCTTTGGCACTAAACATTATCGAAATCTTCGATTGTATGATCCTGGACCATTTGGGCCACCATGTCTGCATCATACTCAGTGATCATGTATTCTGGGGGTGTTTTGTGTGACTTCGCCTTCTTCCATGCACCCCCCATATGGATGATTGGCCTCTTAGTCTGGCCTTGCTCCTGCTAAGTAGCACTTGATGTGGTTCCCTATTCTATCTTAGTCTATTTCTCCTATACCTGTGGTGCCTATGTCTTGTTCTTCTTCCCCTCCTCGATGCCTTTCTTGGACACCCCCCCTTTTTTGTGTTGCAACTTGTTCTGACCTCTCCTTGGTTTCTTTGGCACTATTATCTCTTCGACAAGTTTTTTTCCTTGTCTTACCTCCTCCTCCTCCATTTATGCAGGTATTTATCGATTGAGGATTGGAATCCTCCAATCATCATCCAAATCTTTGATGGCCATAACTATGTCCATCTCCTTGATGCAGTAGCACAGTTGTATCCATTGATTGTCAAGATCTTTCTGTGCCTGGATCCACATTGCATGTCTAGTGGATTTGAAGTTGGTTATGCCCTGATACTGTGCAATTTCTTTCGGTGTCATCATCCAAGTGTTGGCGATGCTCTCCTGTAGGTCGATGTGATATCCTTAAAATATGGTTGCATTCGCCTTTCTGTTCTTGGGGTCTGAAGCAGCCCCCGATGATAAGTATCTCTCTTTGTGGCAAGGATTGGGTCTAGTGGAAAATAATGAATACTTTGTCTCTTCCATCCGATCAAGGCTATCAGGATAAGTATCCATGAATAGTGAAATTATGTCCCCAGATCCTGTGCATCCTTGCAGTCGTCCAGGAACATATTCAACAAATAAGGGGCCCATATTTGCACACTATGTTACAGCATCAAGAACCCCAGCCAATACTTCCTCCTTGCAGCATTTCTTGAGTAATTTTCATGCCATAATTTTTGTGGCCATTCTTGTCACGAAATCACTAATACGCTTAATTATGATTCCACGCGACCCCCTTTCGGTACCATATTTCTTCTTTATTTCCTCAGCCAATGGTTTCTCCTTCATCTTGTCCTCAAGGAATTATGTGGGATCCTCACCCAGTGATGGCAGCCCTATGATGTATGAAATAAGATCTACGTCTATTGATACAAGTTGTTCCATCCACAAGTATCCTCCATGGGTGACTACCATTAGTTGCTTGACGCAGTTGTTTGCATATTGGCCCCTCCCAAAGTGTAGGATGTCCAACAAGCCTAGAATCCCATTTTTGGTTAGTCTGACTGCCCACTGGACTGGTTGATTAATTGGTTTTCCAAAGGGTCCTATACCCACAGTTTGTAGGTAGACATGCTTGGAAAACTCTGGGAACTTGTCTGTGTCTGTCATGTCGTGACCTGAGTACCTCAATTTCTCCATGTAACCTAACATATTTCTTCCTATACATATACCTTCCAGAATGTATGGAAAGACAATGGTTGTGGTGACTTTCCTCCATGGTGACATTGGTACCGCCTGCTTTCCCTTCTGTTGTGGTGGTTGACTCGAGGTTCCAACCTCCATTGTTCATTCTTCTACATACTCGTCTGGTCGATCGGTGACATATTCCATTGTGAACTCCTGTGGTTGTTTCAACATGGTTGTGTGTAATCTTTATGGCACGGTCATTTCCTCCTAGTTCGAGACCATCCCATTAACTCCCAGGTTCTCTTTAGGGTTTCCAGAGTGCGAATGATTGTCTGTGTCCTAAGCATGTTGGCCCTGTCCCCCTTTTAGTACATCCATGTCCATGCCCAATGGTATTGTTTGTTGGGTTTCCTCCATAATATATGTGGGGCTTCCTGGTGTCATATCAGGCGGTGAGATTTCATCCACATTGATGACTTCTAGAGGCTGAAGTGGTTGTTTTTCACTTCCCTATGCTTTCGGTGAGGATCTGTAGTTGCTTCAGGTTCGTCAGTCATTTTGGTTCGGTTCTCCTTGTTTGGGTGGTGTCATGGTGTTCAGGTTTTTGTCTCTCGAATGTGGTGGACTCTGTGAGTTCTGGAAACTTCACTCTTGTCTCTATATTCTATATTGCTCTCTTCTTTTCTCACTTGCACAATAACCTTCACAGTCCTGTGTACTAGTTTATATAGGAATTTTGTGAAGCTTCTTTGAGACATTACCTTATTGACATTTTAATTGAACCAGCACTTCCCACGTACTTTATTTTGAATTCCCTTGGCATATCCAGTTGGCACGATTAATGCGGTGTCCCGTCAGTGAGTTTTGTTATTTAAGTTTGATAGTCATCGTTCATTGGCGGTTGTTTGTCATATCCTGCTTTCCCATTGTTTTCTCTTTCCCGCTTGTAGTGACCATTGGCCTTTTCCTCCACTGCACTGGAATTCCCAAGTGTGCGTTCTCATTTTCTTCTCAGCACCCTATGTCTTTGTTAAATGTTCTTCTTTTCGGCGTAGTATCTCATCTATGTTTTTTTTTTTTATTATTTCTCGGGGGTTGATTGGCCCTGTACAACTTCAGCCGGCTCCCATTGATCATCCCTCTGAGTTCTATTCCTCCTAAATCCTTCAATTGTACATCTCCCCCATATGTGACAGTATTTACTTTTTATGTTCCTAACCAATGCATTCTGAGTTTTCCTAGATGCTCAAGGGATTTGTTGTCATACATCAAGACTAAGTCTCCTTCCTTGAAAACCTTCCTCTTGATATGTCTGTCATGCCAAGCTTTGTCTCTTTCCTTCTATACTTCCTAGTGGAACCCTACTAGAATCCTATCTTCCTCCATGATCATCAGTTGATTTAGCCTTTTCTGTATTGTGCCTCATTCTGTCATGTTTGTAATTGTTGTTACGCGTAGACTAGGAACAAAAAATTCTAATGGAACCACAGCTTCTTGTCTATACACCAGTCTGAATGGTGTTTGTCCTGTCAATTTCTAGCATGTGTTCTTGTATTCCCACAATACTGTGGGTATATTTAAGTCCCAATCATCCCTATTAACGTTGCAAATCTTCGTTAATGCATTTTCAACGATCTTGTTAAAGCCTTCCACTATTCCATTTTCTTGAGGATGATATGGTGTACTCTTTTGATGATGAACTTCAAAGTACTCAGTCATATCCTTAATAGTAATGTTAATGAAATGAGTTCCTTGGTCACTCATCAAAATCCTTGGGCAACCAAATCTAGTGATCACTTGCTCGAATAGGAACTGTGTTGTTATCTCTTTGCTGCAATATTTTACTAGTGTTGCTTCCACCCATTTTTTCATGTATTCCATCGTAGTGATTATTTACCTCACTCCTGACCTTTTTCTACTGGGTTAATTGGTCCAACAAAATCTATTTCCCATTTTTCAAATACCTGCAAAGTTACTTGTGGTCGCAGAGGCATCTCATCCCTTCTATTCGTTTTACCAACCCTCTGATAGACATCACATTTCTGGTAGTAGTCCTTCGAGTCTCTGTGCATGGTCGGCCACCATAGTCCTGTGTGCAATACCTTTTTCACATTATCTTTGCCTACATAATGTCCCCTTGTTATTTCTGCATGGGCTTCTCCTAAAATTCTAGGTCTTTCATGTTCTAGCACACATCTTCTCAAGATGCTATCTGCACCCATTTTTTATAAGTCCTTTACAATTAGTTGGTAATCTGCAACCTTGACTACCAGATTATTCTTTTGCACGGTGTTGTATTCATGTGGAATCATCCATGTAATCAAGTACTGGATGATGTCTGCAAAGTATTCATCGGCTATATGGACTGAAAATAACTGTGTGTCTGAAAAATTTTCCTCTAGATTGTAGGTTCTTCCCAATTCTTGATCCTCGACAGGTGATCAGGTCCTGCGTTCAACTTTCCTATCTTGACTATCACTTCGAAGTCAAACTCCTGGAACACCAATATCCATATGCAAATTATCCCCCCCAACACTAGCTTGTTAACGAGGTATTTGAGCATTGAATGGTTTGTGAACATCTTGAAATGTTTTCCTAATAAATAATGTCTAAATTTTTGGAGTGTGTAAACCATAGCTCGGTCTTCCCTCTCTGTAGTGTTGTAGTTTTTCTATGATTATAACAGTTTTATGCTAGCAAATGCTATAGGATGTCCCAATTCACCTGCTCATGGTTGCACCATAATAACTCCAAGTGTTATGGTCGTTGCATCTACATGTACGTGGAATGTCTTCTCCCAATCTGGGAATACTAGCATTGGTGCGGTTACCATCTTCTCTTTTAGAGTATCCATACCATGTTGATAGTCCTCATTCAACTAGAACATTGTGTCTTTCATTAGAAATTTCTCCATTGGAGCAGTGATCTGTGCATACCCTTTTATAAATTTCTTGTAGTATCTTGTGTGTCCCAATGTCACTCTTAATTGAAGGACTATTTTTTGTGGCGGAAGGTTAACAATTACTGCAATCTTGGCATGATCTACTAGAAAACCTTGCTTGCATATTATATGGCCCAATAGTATCCCAAAAGGTGTTATGAATATGCACTTCTTGATATTTAATGATATTTGGCACTGCCTACATATTTCTAACATCAGCCGTAAGACTTCAACACATTCCTTCAGCAAGTTATAGACTTTCCAATCATCCAGGTATACTTCTAGAAATTGGTGGATAAATTATTTAAATGCAGCTATGACTACTCAGGAAAATATAGTTGGTGCATTATTCAATCCAAATGGCATGACTGTATATTGGTATGATCCCCATTCGGTTGAAAAAGTGGTCTTGTATCTGTCTTCTGGTGCTATATTGATCTGATGGTATCCTGAGAATTTGTTGGTGAATGAATAAGCTTCCTGTCCTCCTACATTCTCCAAGACTTCATTTATGAACAGGGTAGGGAATGGTTCATGTAAGCATGCATCGCTCAACTTTCTCATGTTGACGCATGTTTTTATCCCCCCTTGTTTCTTCTCCTGAAATACCATCGGTCGTATCCATTTGAATTCTTTTATAGGTTCTATGATTCTAGCCTCCAACATCCTATCAATCTCATATTTTAATTTTTTCTTATATATTGGGTTTAGTCTATATGGTCATTGTCTGATTGGTCTTGCCTCAGTTCTGAGCGTGATCCAGATTATTTTCGGAATGAAATGAGATCAGAGATATAATAAAGAAATGCACAAAGATATCGCAGATATTCAATAATATAACAGAAATATATCATAGATGCAACCATAAGCATAGATATACAGTAATACATGATTTCTATTAATGAAATAAGTGTACAGAGACTGTAAAATACAGAGCGAAAGACTCAATAGAATGGCAGCAACTTATCTCTGAGAAGAGATGTCACGGCTACTCACATTCGCAAGAAGATGATTACAATGAGGCTCTAAAGGCCTTTTACAATAAGAAGGAATGCCAAAAACCCTAGACATCCAAAAACCTAACCCTAGGAGATGAAGCGCCAAAAGTCATGTGGGCCCCGTTTGGGTAAATTAGTACATCAACTTCCTAGGGTCGTAACTTTTGCATACGATCTCCATTTTAGGAATATGATAGCTCGTTGGAAAGGTATCATCGAGGATTCATTTTGGGGGTTCAATTATGTCTTTGGATATCATTGAGAACCTAGATCTCTAAAAACCTTCATTTAGGCCCTCAAAATGGCCTCGGAAGTTAAAACCCGCTAAAAATAGTAAATTGCCAAAATTGCCAGAAAACTATTTTGAGTTAGTAGGAAAAGGTGGGTGGCCACCGATATCCACCTAGATCAATCCTCCCTCATTAGGAAGCAATGGTCTCCATTGCATTGAGTTCTCGGGGCAGAGGGAAAAGAATTTTTTGGATCTGGATCTTGGTGAGCTGCTTGTATTTTTGGAGACATCGTGTTGCTTAGTTTGTGGAAGTTTGTCATGAACCTATTGAAGCTGAGGTTGTTCAACAAGTCGAGATACATGAGAGGAAGGTGTGAAGAAGGAATATTTTTTCTTTGCTGCAACCTTGTCGACCTGCTTCTGTTGGATAGAAGGTGCAGGGGGTGAGGCTGTAGTGGTTACAGTGTCCTTTTGTTCCCCTTTTGAACATATTGTGAAGAAGTTGAATTTTGCAGTATGAGATACTACCTTGCGACACTTTTTAGGTGGAGCAATAGTTGGAATTACCTCTGGTATTCTGTAGAGATGACCCCCCAAAGTAACAATGACACTATGGGGTCGAGACTCATAAGCAACATGGCATCTCCACATATATGGTTGGCCCAAGAGAACATCATAGACATCCAGCGGGGCAACATCACATAATACCTCATCCTTGAAGGGTTGGATTTCGTATGACAATTGACATTGTTGGAAGATCTCATCCTTGCTGAAGCCACTCGATGTTGTATGTCTTTGGGTGTGGTGTTGTCGACAATCCCAACTGTTTGACGACCTCTACTGAGATGATGTTTTTCTGGTTTCTGCTATCAACAATAAAATCCAGTGGGGTCCCCTTCACCCACATCTATGAATAAAAAAGGAAATCCCCCTCTTCAGGATCTGTTGGTTCTTCTGGTTGAATTACTGCGGTCGCAACAATAGCAGTGGGGTTTGCGTCAACGATCTGTCCTTTACCAATATTTTTAGAATCAGATTTTGAATCAGGGTTTGGCTCCTTGTCTTTTATCTCAGCGACCAATGATTGTTTTGAGTGACATTCATCGGTGTTGTGCCAGGGGATTTTGTGGAAATCACACCATTTTCCAATGTCCTTCTTTGTCTTCCTGTGACCCTTCTTTTCCTGTGTCTTGGAATGGTTTTCGGGAGACTATTTGTTAGGGTCGTCTTTGTCATACTTTGGTTGTTGCGGATTTGTAGACCCAAATTCCTGTTTTTTCTGGTGATTAAATTTCTTCTCAATTTTAACAGCATATCGATAAGAAGCACCGAGTGATGAGATGTCCAAAAAATCCATTTCAGTCTGGATGTATTTGTGTAGAGCCCCATGGCATTTCAGAACCAAATGTCACTTAGAGTCTTTGATACCCAGCTTGGTGTGCAAGGTATGGAAGGTATTGGTGAACTCCAGAATTGCTTGGCCCCTCTCTTGCCACAGTGTGGTCCATCTCATGTACTGGTCCTCATAGTTTCCAATAGGGTAATACTGTTCCTGTACCGCATCCACAAAAACATCCCAAGTGGGATCGACCCCATATATTCTAGACTCCTCTATGGAACTTTGCTCCCATTAAGTTTCCCACCAATGTTTGACACGAGGGAGAGCTTTAAGGAGTGTGAAGGTGATCTTTTCTTTGTCAGAAAAATTATGAACAGAGAAATAACCTTCTAGCAGAGTTAACCATTTTTCTAGGGCTTCTGCATATATCTGTCCTTCAAATACAGGAATATCAAAATTAACTTGTAACTTGAAAGGCAAGGTGCCTCCAAAGTGTTCGCTTGATGAATATGTGCCTGATGTTATCGGCAGGCATTTAAGGATGTGGGTAAAATTCTCCATCATTTCGTCCCTCTGTCGCGTGAGAGCTTGCTCAAGCAATAGATTGATAGGATCGCTTGCTATGTCATTTTTATTATCTTCCAACATTGAGGGTTTCTTGGGTGTGCGAGAGCGATTGTCTTCAAGAGAGACAAGCTTGAAACCCAACTTACTATACTCAAACCTTGTCGGGGACGTGCACTGAAAAAACGATCAAGAGCAGCCTACTCTGATACCACTGATCTAGATTATTTTCGGCACGAAATGAGATCGGAGATATAATAAATAAATGCACAGAGATATCGCATATATTCAGTAATACAACATAAATATATCAGAGATTCAACCATAAACACAGATATATAGTAAGACATGATTTCTATTAATGAAATAAATGTACAGAGACTGTAAAATATAGAGTGAAAGACTCGATAGAATGGTGGTAGATTATCTCTGAGAAGAGATGTGACGGCTACTCGCATTCGCAAGAAGATGATTACAATGAGGCTCTAAAGGCCTTTTAAAATAAGAAAGAATGAAAAAAACCCTAGACATCCAAAAACCTAACCCTAGGAGATGAAGCGCCAAAAGTTATGTGGGCCCTGTTTGGGTAAGTTAGTACATCAACTTCCCTGGGTCGTAAATTTTGCATACGATCTCCGTTTTAGGCATATGATAGCTCGTTGGAAAGGTATCATCGAGGAGATTCATTTTGGGGGATAAATCATGCCTTTGCCTATCATTGAGAACCTCTATCTCAAAAAACCTTCATTTAGGCCCTCAAAATGGCCCCAGAAGTTAAAACCTGCTAAAAATAGTAAATTGCCAAAATTGCCAGAAAACTGTTTTGAGCCAGTCGGAAAAGGTGGGTGGCCACCGATATCCACCTAGATAAGAGCAGTATTTTCATTTAACCTAGATCTCCCACTATGCCTTTCATTTTTGTGAATGTTGTTGGGAATAGGTCGTTGTATTCGTGCAGTAACTATGTTATACTTTCTATTGTTTGCTCATACAAATAGTATACAATGCTGGACATTTTGGGATTCTCCATTGTCCCGATGTTGAATTTCTTCACCTTGATAGAGGCATAAATCACTTATGATTCCATAGGTGGACCCTCCACTTCTCTCTCTCCTTCAACTTCCTCAATCTGAATATTGTGCGGGTCATCTTCATCTGGTACTTCTTCCTGCACATGGTAGCATGAAAATAGTTCTTTCATTGTCTGTCTATTTTTTTGTTGTTCATCTGTTATAAGTTCAACTTCCAGTTCCTTAATAAATATCACCCCTCTTATTTGTTTAAGTTTTGCATCTATGTTGGGGTTCTCATGCTCAAATGAGAAAGTGACTGTAAATTTATGTTGTAGTATTGTCTAGCTCATATTTCCTCTACGTAGTTCTTGGTCTGTATACTAGTTTGCGGGGATACCCTCTAATGTGTGTATGAAATGGTGAGGCCATTCCTCCAATGGTGTCAATTTTCAAAATGCTCTACACTTCTCCAAGTGTACTCCTGGTGCCCCTTGTCCATCATATTTATGTCACTGGTGGCTTCCTTGTTTAACACCAAAGCTAATGCGCAGTAACCACTTAAATTGGTACCAGTCCTTGATTATTTCTTTGTGCGCACCCCACCATCTCACAGGTGTCGCCTTGAGTGTTATATCTAGTGCTAAGAGTCTCTAAGTTTCTAACACTTCATCTTCATACCGTGTCAAGAATGATTCTATATTTTTCACCCCATGTAAGTTGGGTGGTTTCCTTATCTTCGTACCTACCCATCTTACTGCGCGTTCTATTCTTGCGCATATTCTTGTTGAAACTTCATGTAACCTCTATTTTCAATTCTCTAAGCCCGTATCTAAGTCTAATGCACATGAGGTGATGCTTCACCAATTGAGTATCCCATCCGTAGTTGGTTTTGCGTAATCCTCATCTCGAATAGTTGTTTTGTACAACTGGCTAATTTCTTCCAGGTCCAAGCAAGTAGGCTCTACGAACCTTTCCCCTTTCGATGGTTCTAATGGCGCAATGACCTTGTATTCTCATGAATCAAGGGTCATTTTCCACATCTTTAAGTTGATTATGGCTTGGTTATCAAATTCTCAATCCAAGCCGAGCAATGTTGGATAAGGTGTTGTGTTGTCCACTATCTCTATTACTTTGAAGTCATCTTTAGTCCGCACTCCATCCATGTCTATTGTCACTCCTTTTAGTCTTCCAATTGATAGAACTGTGTGTTGATTTGCTAGTTTCATCTAAACCGGTGAATATCGTAATGTGGGCTCTCTCATACATTGCCATGTTGTCTTAGGTGATACACTGAATTTTGATCCTCAATCCAGTATGATATCTCCCATGTTGAAATATCCAATGTTGGCTTTCAGCTTGAACTCCCTACTTTTTCTCCTCCTTGTATGTAGGTGGTTGACTATTTTTTGTTCTAACTTTCCTTATGCCTCTACGCTACATCTTTCTAGCATATTTTGTAATATTTTTACAGAGGATGGATCATTTAGTAATTTTACACATGATTGCAAAAAGACTTTGATCGTACTTACTTTTCCCAGGGGTTGTGTTCCTTTGGTGTGATCCAATGATGGAGGCATATCGTATTCTACTACTTCCTTACTATGTTGCGCATTTGTTGTCGATGCAATGTCTGGCTTCATAAATTATTTTATGGCTTGCTTAAATATCTCCTTCTCATTCTTCATGTCAACTACTTCCTTGGTTCGACATTCTTCTTCACCCGTTGGTGTTGTATTGGCTCTTGTCATACTGTGTCGTTTCCTATTTTAGCTCCTTATGTGTAACTATGTTGATGTTTCTTCCTTCATCCCTCGCTTCTATTGAAATCCATTGAACATTCTGATTGTTTTGATCCCTCTTTTCCTAGATCTTCCCTAATAGCGTAGGATATTTTTCCGTGTCATGATCTGATGCACGACAATACATATAGATTGTTGGTGCAAGTGGACATTCTCTTGCATAGTGTCCTGGTTGTTGACAATTTTGACATACCATTTGTCCTCTACCTCTTCCAAATCCTCCTCTTTCTCTTCCTCTACCTCTATAGCCATCTTGATCCCCTCACGACGCATTATACAGAGGCACCTAGTTATATTGTGTGGTATTATAGTGTGGTTGCGCGATGTTATACTGCAACTGCGCAGTGTTGTAATGGGTTGGTACTTGATTAAATGGGGTGCATCTTTCCCAGTCATAATTTACGCCTGCACCCTGTATGCATCTGATTTTCTCTCTCTCATCAACTTCATGGTTCTACAATCTTTTTCATAATGACATACTGACTTGCAAAAGTTGCAATACGAGATCTTTGGTATTGTCTGGTACTTCTGTATCATTGGGAAGTGATATGGATTGTGGCCTTGTTTCTTACAGATCTGGCACCATAGTATTGTTGTTGGTAATGGATTTGACATTCCTGTTGCCATGTACTATGTGAATTCAGGACATCCATTCTTATGGTTTCCTTTTGTCCTACATGTGGTACACCAAACAACTTCTCTTGTGTCCTTGTTCTTGTTATGGTTTAGTCGGAATGTTAATTTCTTCACATCCTCCTTCAACTCCTTGATGGCTATATCTATATTCTAATATTGGTTCTCTTCCAATTGTAGGGATTCCTATAGAGCCTCTGCTTGCATATGAAACTTCTTTTGTCGCAGTGGATATTTCAAGTGTGGTAACAATTAATTGATGAATAGATGCCTATGTTGCATATCGTTCATGACATATTTCATATTTCCTTTCAGTCGTTTGAATCTCTGGTAAATCTCCCATACGGCTTCTCCTTGTTTCTATCTAATCTCTATCATCTCGTTCATGTATTGGTCCTCTGAAATGGTCTTATGGAATTAATTTATCAACAACTTCTTGATATCTCCAATTGTTTTGGTTGTCCTTGGTGGACTGATTGTGGCTAAAATCATGTACCAATCCAGTGCATTATCTCTTAATGTGATAACTATCTATGCAAGTTTAGTGTCCTCGTCTATGATTTGTTTTTCTTCCTAAATATTTTCACAGATAAACAAGTTCTTCTTCGGATCCTCCAATGGTTCTCCTTTGATTTCTGGTAACCTGATGGTTGGGTCATGTCCCACCATCTTAAATGTTGAACTAGTAACTTCGTGAGGTGTAGATATTTGACTATTGCTTCCTGAATTGGATCCCCCAGTTGTTGTTCCTTGTGTAGATGTACTTCCTTCTCTCCTCCTTCTCCAAAAATTTGGTTGTCTAAATGGTGGTGTTTTTCTTGGTGTATTAGTAGCACATGGGTTTATGGATTCCACACTGACACTGATATGGATAGAAGTGTTTCCTTCTACTTGCACTCTTGGACCTCTAGTCTTCCTCTCATATTTCGCATGTAATATTTCCTCAATCTTCTCCACAACTCAAAAATCCTCTACCTCCTCTTCATCACTTGTCAAGCCTTCACTCGTGGCTACAACTCTCTTCTTGGTGTTCACCTTGTATCGGTAGGGTACTCCACTGCACGTCCTTCCAACTGTCTCCATGATCCACTTGATCCGGTCATAATCCATCATAATTGGGTCCAAGACATCCTCCTTCTTTCCTTTGTCCCCTTCTCCTTCCATTTCACTTTTCCCTGTCAGTTCTTCCCCCCTTCCCCAATGCACACAAGGAATTTTAGTTGTCTGACTCCATTTTCATTACACCTTTGTTGTATAGAAACATCTTAATGGTAGTATATAATGATCTGATATACCTACCTCGAGGTCCCTTCAAGAATTCTTGTTTAGCTGTGTTGTACAACTTTGCTATATCTACTGCAAACTATGTGATAAATCTGAAAACAATGTTTTCTAACCATAAATCTATTGCACATGTAAACTTATTATCAACGAGTTGTAGCTGCGCAATCTCTTCAGGATTCCACTCTAACTTTTTGATCTGATTCATCAGATGGTTGTCTTTCAATCTTTTTACCCACTCCTACAATATGTGTGGGAAATCACAGAAAAACACTTCGTGCAATTCGGTGAATACATACTTGTCCAGATACTTGTGCGGAGTTAACTTTGGGTTTTTGTTATATTTATGCGAAAACTCTAGCTCCTTTTTCTTCAGCCATCTTTCGATCTCTACCTTTGTTGGATTCCATGGTCTTAACATCCCCTTTTAACTTCGCATTCTTTCACCTTCTTGTCTTCTGATCTCGTATTCTTTTGACACGTCTTCTGTAGATCTCATATGCTCAATCCCATTTCCTTCCAATCATCTGGCAATAGAACCATTTGTTGGTTTTGATTCCATTTTATCCACTGGTACATATGACCAAATTTGTGACAGTTTTTTTTATATTTCCACACTTATCCGTCGCAATTTCCAAGAAAGCCGAATTTTTTATTTGTCGGAACAATTTTGTCACTATATCCACGATCTCGATGTGCGTGGAAACATCAAAGAAATAAGTGCTCCATGTGTCACCACCTTCAATATCGGTTAACCCTATGAATCATCACAATTACGATGAAATTACGTCGCAATAACAACGAAGTGTGACAATTACAACGAAAATTCGCCGCAATTGCGACGAAAAATTATGTCGAGCCAATAACTTATGATGAAGATGCTGAATGTGCGATGCAAAACTGTCGCCACTTGCGACAAAAATCTGTGGCAATATCGACAAAATATATCTCAATACCAAACTTACGACGCAGATGTTGTATGTGCGACGTAAATTCATGGCAAATTGCGACGAACTTTCGTCACTATTGCGATGGGTGTGGTAAAATACAAAATTTGTTTCCGACAAACTATCATCGATGTTGCGACGATGGCTTTAAGTTTTTTTTTTTTTTAATTACATGAGATATGGTATTACCATATTACATTGTAATATGGTATACCATATTGTATTCCATATTACAATGTAATATGGCATTACTATTACACTGTAATATTGTAATATTGTAATATATTGTAATATATATATCCCCTACAAATAATCAAGGCACTAATCAACCAAATATTGTAATCATGTGTTATCATGAAGTTAGATTAGAAGTAAGGATACCAATATGACAATATACACAAAGAATAATTTGGAATATTACTTTCAAAAAAACACATGGATTGCATGAGTGAGTCATTATGCCATTTATATTACACAATACTATGAGAACACTTCTAATATTGATGGATGATATCTTAAGACCATTTCTCGAACTTGTTTATTGTAGCCTCCTTGGATGATATTTTGACTTTTAG
>ML777022.1:2585245-2601236 GCA_009831015.1 Picea engelmannii
TTGAAGGACTAGGAAAAGAGGAAGAGTATGTAGGAGAACATGGAACACTAGGAGAGGAAGAAGACAAGGGGAGAACTAGGTAATATTGGGTGCTACCAGGTAAGAAGTGGCTAGAGTTGATAATGGGAAGTCTAAGCTAGCCCCAAAAAACTCCCAATAGGAACAATGGATATCTTATAAAGCATTTCATTGATTTTCATATTATATGTTCAAGAGTAAATTAGAGTAATCAAGGGGAGATACATAGCATTCAACAATCTCTTGAAAAATACCTATGACAAGGGTGACTCCATAATGTTTATTAATGAGAATATGAGTTTCGTCCTATTGTACAAAGACCCAATGGTAAGGACAGGGGTGATGAGTGATGGAAAATGAAATTATTTTGGTTATAAATTGTCAAGGATTATTGTCAAGGGATCTTTTTCAATAGAGTTTGTAATAGGGACTATTTTTTGTTGGGGAGAAGTGTCCAAATATTGGTGTACCCTAGGATCATCAAGGGATTTCTCATCTATGTACAAGCATTTGGATGTGAATTATTATTATAAGATTAAGAATTTTGTAGTAGTGTCCTTTGGAGCCTTATAATAGTTGCACTAACATGTGGGATGAGAGGAGGGATATAGAGTATTGGGATTAGCTTCACGCATTGTTTAATAGGAACTAGGATTTGGACTAGGGATAGCAATAAGGTTAGGATTATGGAAATGAATGAAGTGAGGGATATTTTCTAATTTATTTTCCATAATGAGGATATGGATAAAGACTTTGTATATGGGGGTTCTCTAAAATAGTTATACTTCTTTATAAAAAAACTACAAGTAAACCAAAATTATATTTAAAATATCTACAAGTAAACCAAAACACCACATGGAACTTGGCATATGTTGGCACAGGGGTAGAACTAGGGTTCAACACTTCAAAAATGCACCAACAAAACCCTAACTACTAGTCCTTTCGGCAGCACCTGCGAAGTAGATGAAGTCTCACCCGAGGTAGAGGTAGGGGTGGTTGCAAGACTCAGGTGTCTACAACCTTAGCTGGGACACAGATCTTTGATTCTAACACTTAGAAAACACTTTATCATAGATCATTCATTAGTATTTAACCCTCATGGAATTCCACAGATGGCACAGAGCACTGCAACATTCACCTATATCTAGGTTAAGTTAGCACTTAGCAACAACAAAATAGGTCTAGCACTCAACACTTTCATATTTGTCAGATCTACATCCATACATCTAATAAGAACAAAGAAAAGTAGATATATCTAAGTATATCATAGCAAAGCACATAGAATAATCATATCAAAGCACAACACATGGAAAGAGACAAACACATTAGGTCAAAGCACAGAGCACAACACACAGGTTTACCATGGTTCACCCCCACCCTAGGGCTACGTCTACAAAGTATTCTTATTCTCTATTAGCTTTGGTCAATCTGATTACAGCACAGAGCTCAAACTTGTACTCCGCATAGGACAGGAGATATGTGTGCACCTCACCATATCCTCCTTCCCTAAGTAGATCTAGCACAGAGACTTCTTACAATCCATGCACTCAACACTTACAACACTTGCACTCATCTCTACAAGTCGATCACATAGTATACACAAAGCCTTTACTAGTACTTAACTTCTCGCGCTCTCTTACATTGCCTAGCTACTTATTTATACTTTACAAAATAGGCCTAAACATGGGTAAACCCATGGTCCAACATCCCATACCCATTACATTATCCCCAAAAACCCAAAAAGGACCCAAGAAAGGGGTCTAGCTTCCACAATCTCTGCTTCGCGTTGCGCTCCATATTTGACAAGCTATCGAAGTTCCAAAAATGGTCAAATATGACCAAGTGTTTCCTCAAACTTGGTCAAGGTCCAACAGGCCCCCAACACTCACCTGTGACTCATCCCGAGTCACTTATATCTGGGTAAAGTTGCCTCAAAGGTCTTGAGCTTGGCTCGAGACGTTTTGACTTGTCTCTGTGCTATTGCTTCCTGCTCAGTGAACTCCTGAACAACCACTTCACTGATGGGCCCTTCCAGTTGCTACTCAACTGTAACAACTACTTGTTCCAGTAGTGTTCCTTTGCCTTCAATTTCTTCAAACAGTATATAGTCCTACTCCTGGATCGGCTGGAGTTTTTGGGTGACTTCCATCACTCTGTTCTCAATGGTAAGAACAAGTTGTTGGGTAGTTCGTTGTTCCTGGGATCTCTTCATCCTCTCTATAGGTGACAGGAGCTTTAGTTTTGCCTATACTGTATCTGCGTGCTACTTCACTTCCTGGAGTTGGGACTCTAGTTTCTTCAACTATGGGTCTTCAGATAGTTTCTCATATATCTGTGCACTTTTGTTACTTAGTTGTTTGCATTCTACAACAAGTTTTCTAATCCTCTCAACTGCACTTTGAGCTTCCAATTCTTGTTGGTCACGCACTTCTTGCAGAGTCTGTGGTATGGTCTGAAGCTCTAGTTCCACAAAACCTTGTTGAAGCTGTTGAATAACTTCAGCCAGCTTCATCACTTGATGCTCTATTGGCTCTTCGGCCTTCTTCTATAAGCCATTCACAGAGCAAAATGCTCTATTGACTGTTTCTTCAATTATGATCTACTTCGCGAGCAAATACTCTTTCTCTTTTTGGACCTTCGCTCGGTCTTCTTCAAATTTTTCTTGGAGAGAATTATTCTCTTGTTGCGTTGCTTGACGTTGCTCAATAATTTATTCCTACTCCTTCCTAAGGGCCTAGGTGGTCTACGTTTCTTCTTCCTGAGCACATCAAAGGCATACTTCAAATGTATCAACAATATTGCAGAGCTGGACTGATTCATCTCCTTCTTCTGTTGTTCCTTCTCACATAGGCATAGTAGAGATTTCTCAACTATACTGGAGTGCCTGTTGTACTCCTCAGAGTGCGATCTCAATCTGGCTATACATTTTTTCATGCTTCACTTCCTTCTTCTCTATTATTTCCTTTGAAGCATCATTGACCGCTGCAATAATGAAATCAAATTCATCCAACATGAGGGCAGTTTGCATCTTAGTTACAGGGGTTCTTGGTTTCTTTCTGGAGGAAGAATTTAGAGGTGAAACCTTCCTTTTCTTGGATGAGTCTGCTTCATCCCTGGGTGGCAATACTTTGACTTTCTATTGCTCAGATTCTGCACCTTCTTCGTCATCACCTTCTTCGTCTAGTGTAATGGAAGTCATCCTTACAGATCTTCTATCTATATCCCGAACCTCTTTGAGCTTCTTCATCTCCTTTGTCTTCTTTGTTCTACTGGGCCCAGGTGTATCTTGCGCAACTTCTGGGCTGTCGATGTCTGAAATTTCTGAGGGGTTTACTGAAATAAGGAGGTCTGTCGACCACTCCTTGGTGATCTCTTCCAGGTCTTCTTTTGTCATCTTATAGTAGGACTGGAGCTGTTCTTGGTGCTCATCAGCGCATGGGGTTAGGTATATAAAATGGCAGTCCACGCTAAACTTTATCAAAGGTTGGAACCTCTATAAATTTTTTGGGGTTATGAGAGGTTCACTACTTATGGCTGCTTTCAGTTGATTATAATATATGTGGAAAACAACATTCGATTTCCATTGCTTTCTCATGTTGTTCGAGTACCACAAGGTACTGAACTTCGCATATAGTGGCTCAAAAGGGTCAAGGCCCAGAAAATTTTCACCTTCTGGTAGCTCACATGCAACAAAGGCAATCAATATCAGGAGCCAACTAAAATGGAGTTCATGCCCCTAATCATAAGCTTCTCTGCATTCAATCTCCAGTTGACTCACTAGGTACTTCACCCAGTTCATCTATAGTCCCTCTGCACACTTTCCTGCGAGGTCAACTACGAAGCCTGATACTTGTGTTGGTCGATTCTTATGTACCAGATTCCCTGCGATTAGTTGACATGCGAGGCGCACTGCGCCACTTTAAATAGAAGCTACCTTGTATCCTCTCACGCCTTTATCAACATCACCATAGGCCTCTTTTATCTTCTGCATAAGAGCGTGGTCTACGGTCTTTCCAGGATAGTACTCATGGGGATCAGGGCCCTGCATGCTAAGCCCAGTGATCCTATTGATTAGTGCCAGATCAACAGTTATGAGTCATTCTAACCATAGGTATCCTCCATGGTAACTTGCTAGCAGTAACTTTACACAAGCATTCACCTCCTGGTGTCTGCCGAAGTGCGGTATTTTCATAACGTTTGGCAGAGCAGACTGCGCGAGGTTCATCATCCATTGCTATGAGACAAGCTTCGAGTTCTTTCCCTTAGTTCACATCAAGTACTTATATGGGACAATCATGATATAAACTTTATGGTCCCCCAGGTTGAAGTCGCAAAACTTCAATGTTGTAACCTTGTCTTGATCTGCGTGGTAGGTGCATACTCCCTTCGATAAATATGTAGTTACTAGGGTATATTCAAAATCTCTAGGGACACTGTCCCTGTTAATCTCACCGCTCAGAGGAGGTATGTAAGCTGGTAGAATGGATGGCACTAAATTTGTGTTGGCTATGTCATCCTTATGCTTATTTCTCCTCTCTATGTTGGCTCGAGATGTTCCATCTCGAGCAGTCGACGGGGATGTTTTCACTCCTCTCGTCGATGAGGATTCGACTCCTATGGACATTCTTCTTTCTGATATGACTCTCTCAGTCATTAAATTAAGAAGGAATTTTGTGATGGATTCCTCAAGCGCGGTGAGCTCGTCGGACATACGCACTTAGGAAAGATAAGTGGGGTCACGATGATCTCAAAACACTGCACTAGGGTGAACGATCTGTTTACAATGATCACTGTATACAATTACGAGTTCTGCGGGCTTCAAATTTTTAGTTGGCAAAAGTATTCTTTGGGCGCGGCACGACGAGCTAAATAGGAAATTCATAAATGGTTTGGTTGCAACAGGTATGAAGCTTTCATGAACGTTGATCCATCCATTATGGCACGGTCAAACGGTCTGGTGGTGATCCTTTAATGATTTTGTGTCCATTCGTGGTGGAATTTGGATGGGTATATTGTTCCAATGGATATATTGTTGCATCATGGCGAAGTGCCAGATGTCGTTGTTCTGATATCTCGACAAAGCTCAATTCTTGTGATTTTTCCTTTTGTAACTTTTCTATCTTGGCTCTCTTCTTACTTAAATTCCTATCCTTCTTCCTAGTGAGCTTCGTCTCGGTCATCCTTTTTCCATTCTGAGTCTTATCTTGTCTTGACATAGTCACTTCACCCTGCTGAGGTTCTTTCTTCATATCCAAGGGTAATACTCCTTCATCATATGGATTAGGTATTTTGGTCTTCTGTGGTTCCTCTAATGCTCTTATAGCTTAGACATATAGGTCCTTGGTGTTCAACAATTGAGATCTGTTCTCTTATTCTTCCATCAAGTATGCGATCCTTCTAGTCATAAATTCCATGAGTTCTTGCTTCTTTTGTTCTAGGGCTTGATTTTCTTCTTTTCTCTGGATTTGGTCTTTTTCAATCTAGATCTTTCCTAACAAAGCTGGAAATGGAGCACAATCCTCAATAAATCTAATGAATTCAAAATCTTCCTCTGTCGAAGCTCCATGGGTACTCATAGCTATCTGGGTAATTCTGCCACATAGGGTTTCCATTTTTCCTTTAAACAACCCTATTCTTCCTAGTGAAGGAACCATAGCAGGCCTTCCTAGGGTTTCCCAACTACTTTCTGTCATAATTTTCATCTGTGTTCCCTCATCTAGAGAACAGTCGATGTCGAATTCCGTTATTCTTACTTCAATTTTCTCCTTTTCTTTGAAGATCTCTGACAAACTGGCATCTTTATGTTCATCCAGGGTTTCTTTCATTTTTAGTAACATAATCTCTGATTCTTTTTGGGGTTATTCTATAATCTTAGTCTCTTGACCTTGCTCCATATTCATCTTTTCAAGTCTAGTAATCATTCAAGGGAAATCCAGTACTTCATGGCCCATAGCCTTATAACAGAGGCAACCAAGGTTTCTCCGAGGGCATTCCTTAACAAGATGTTCTAGTCTTATGCAACTATAACAAAGAGTTAATAATCTCTTTCTCTTCCATTATCCCTAACTTTTCTTGTACCGGGCGCTAGGATCATGATGGCTAGCCTGCAAAAATTTCTTTCTAGTATCCTGCATCCATTGGTTAGTCCAAAAATTCTTTCTATGCATAGTTATAACATATCTTTCATTATTCTTATCAGATCTATTCATATCAAATTTTCTTTCATCTAACAATTCCCTATTTTTCAAGCTAGGAAAAAATCTATCAAGCATACCTAAATCCATACTTTAGAAACAAAAATTTTCACTTCTTTTACTTTTACAGGTCACAAAGCTTCCAGATCTAAGAAATTTTAACTATTCTTACCTTTATCAGAGCACAGAGCTTACATATATTACCTCTTTCTGTAGATCTGACTTAGAAACTTCCACTTTAACCTTTCTTAGAGCACAAAGCATTTAGATCTAACTTATTTTCTTCAGATTTGTCCTTACTTCTTTAGCACAGATATTTTTGGATCAAGTGGATCATTGTGCACTAGGGCACAAGTCCATGCACAGAGCTTTTACAATTTCAAGATGGACTTTCTCAACAAAGCTTCTTCTTCCTCAGTTCTGATCAATCACAGTTTCAGGTCCCGGAAATGGAACCATTTGTTGGCACAGGGGCAGAACTAGGGTTCAACGCTTCAACAGCGCACCAAAAAAACCCTAACTACCAGCCCTTTCGGCAACACATGTGAAGTGTATTAAGTCTCACCTGAGGTAGAGGCAGGGGTGGTTTCAAGACTCAGGTGTATACAACCTTAGTTGGGACACAAATCTGTGATTCTAACACTTAGCAAACACTTTAGCATAGATCATTCATCAGTATTTAACCCTCATGGCACTTCGCAAATGGCACAGAGCACCGCAACATTCACTTAGATCTAGGTTAAGTTAGCACTTAGCAACAAAAAAATAGGTCTAGCACTCAGTACTTTCATATATGCCAAATCTACATCCATACATCTAAGAAGCACAAAGAAAAGTATATCTATCTAAGTATATCATAGAAAAGCACATAGAATAATCATATCAAAGCACAACACATGGAAAGAGACAAACACATTAGGTCGAAGCACAGAGCACAACACATACATTTACCATGGTTCACCCCCACCCTGGGGCTACATCCACAAAGTATTCTTCTTATTTATTAGCTTTGGTGAATCTGATTACAACACAGAGCTCAAACTTGTACTCCTCATAAGACAGGAGATCTGTGTGCACCTCGCCAAATCCTCCTTCCCCGAGTAGATCTAGCACATATCCTTCTTACAATCCGTGCACTCAACACTTACAACACTTGCACTCAGCTCTACAAGTCAGTCACACAGTATACACAAAGCCTTTACTAGCACTTAGCTTCTCACGCTCTCTTACATTGCCTAGCTACTTATTTATACTTTACAAAATAGGCCTAAATATGGGTAAACCCATGGGCTGACATCCCATACCCATTACATTATCCCCAAAAACCCAAAAAGGACCCAAGAAAGGGGTCTAGCTTCCATGATATCTGCTTCATGTTGTGCTCCATCTTTGACAAGCTATCGAAGTTCCAAAAATGGTCAAATATTACCAAGTGTTTCGTCAAACTTGGTCAAGGGCAAACAACATATATATCAATATCTACATATTCATGAGGATTGTGAACTTTTACTAGTATAAAGCCTACTTTTAAAAACATGTCAAAACCCTTACCTTTTCATTGTTCTTTCGCCAGATCCATTAGCCCATACAACTTGATAAGAGTTGTCCACGAGATTCATTTCCATCACCTAGACCTGCATGAATCATAAAAGACAAATTTTTTATATGAGTAAATAATTAATAAGCAAATAAGCATGCATTTAGTTATGTAAAATACTCTAGAAAAAAATTAAGTTGTCGCATACCTTAATGATCTTCTCTTTGTTTCGAGAATTGGTTATTCTCTACTAAACAGGGCCAACCACATGAAGGTGGAAGTTCATATGGCCCCTACCCCCCATCACATCGCTATCAATTCCCCATACCCAACAAATGATTTTCTTTATATGGAAAACATATAGACATTAATGCATAACTAGGATAGTCATCAAAACATATGAACATATAAACATCGATAAAGATCCAAAAACGGGTCATGAATTTATACATCAAATTTTTCTTTGATTTATGTTTTTTTACATTCATAAAACTGACAATCGGGATATCATTATCATCCAAGGACATTGTATTTCATGTGCCATGTCCTTCTATTGTTTGTGTGCGCTCATGTACCATACTTTTGGTACATCACTGAGAAGGGTTAGCTGGCATCTGTTCAGGGTCATGAACTGGAACAACGAAAATGATCATATCGATATGTTGAAATATAATTGAAATAACTAATTCATTGTTTTGATTAACATTACACTATTGCTCTTTACCTGTCTTTGTAGCTAGGACAGTTTGTGTGTTAATTTTCTGTCCATTTGGTTGCTCTCATGTTTCACTCTCTTGAGCTACATGCTCTTCAATTTTGAGAAGATAATATATAAGTATAATTCAGGAAATAAATATCTACAATCACAGTAAATATTTCTAATTTTGAAGCATACATACCAGAATGGGTACTCTGCTCTACACTATCACTAGACATGTGGACCCCTGTATGACACAGTGTTTGCTGAATACTGCTTGATTCACTACTGCGATAGCACTGTTTCTTGAAAAAAAACATAAAAACTTAGTTAGGGTGATATAATAAAATATGAACAGACTTTACAAGCATGCTACTGCAGTTTCCTTATTCATTTGATTTACCTGTGTGGCTAGGGATATAAGAGTCTGGCCCAAGCTTTTTTTCTATATTCAATCACACTTTTAAAACCATGCTTGTAACCAAGCTTCAGGTCCTTCTCGGTGGAAAAAATGTCGAACATATTTAACTGCAATGCATAACACCATTAAAAATACCAATAACAAAAACATATATTTGTTCGCTATTGTTAAATAAATATTAACCATAGTTAATCATTTAAATCTTACTATTCAGGCTTTGAGTTTTCTGTAGCCACCCTGGCCTAGTTTATGTTGGCCATGTTTTTCCACTCTGGCCTTTGTTGCTTTGGATGTGTCTGGTAGCCTACATATGGAATTTTTGAAAAAAATTAGATATCGGAATTGTTACTTAAAAAAGGAAAGAAAAACATAAATGCTCATATTTCACTGATAATATGACATGTGGTGTACCTTGCTTGACCAGCTCGTGGTTGTCATCCTTGTTTTTTAAACAAGTTCTCCTTTGCATCCTCTATTAGTGCCTTCCACTCTTTCTCGGGAACCATGGGAGGGCACTCATGCTTGAGGTCTATTTGCAATTTATCCCTATACTGGGCCCTGGTGTATTTTAAATTCTCGTCAGCCAACTTTGTAACCACTTTCTTGTTGAGAGTGTTGCCGAACAAGTTTACCATGTGATCTATTAAATCATCTTTCGATGGTGGGGCCAAACAACTCCAATGCTTTGTCATGTAAGTTTCTATAGAAAACATTGTTTCCTGCAGTAATTTGTTATCCATTAATCAATTAATAATCTCAACAAATGTCCATTTCAATTTCATGAAAAAAATGAATCAATTAATGGGACAATTACCTGCAATCTTCTGAATCTTTATTGGAACACATGTGTCATCCACCAGAAAGGTCACATCTAGTGATCTGGTGCTTTTAATTCGTTCTTCTCCATGCAAAATAGTATCCTATGCACCTACACTATGTTCCTCTCCGGAGTCATCATGTGGAGTCCCAAGCTTCGGCTCATCATGCTCTGGCATGTCATGCCGGTCAAAATTGCCCCGCTCATCAATGGATTATAGGGTAACCTCGGGAGGATCAAAAAGCCTCACTTTCACTTTGCTATGTTGACCTTTGTTTTGAATTGTACCCTCACTTCTACCTATAGTAGTTTCAGGATCGACAGGTTCCCCATGCATGGGGTTTAAAAACTCCTACAAACATAAAAATTTTCTTTATCAAATCATATACAAAATATAAAACTAAAAAACATATATGAAATTGTCATAGCTAATAAAAATATGTAAAGATGCCAATTACCCCAAAATTAGTTATTGTAGTTTGTAGCTCTACAATTCTTTCCCTGTCCTCTTGTGTCAGGGGTGTTTTGCTAATCAAACCTAGATATTCCATGTTAGCCTTCTTCAAGGCTTTCATTACAGTTGTCATTGGGTTTGTCGAGTAATATATTTATTCCTCATCAATATCCTCTATGGGAGCCTGGATAGATGTTGACACAATAAATCAATCAACAAAAGTTATGAAATTCACCTCTAACATTAAAAAAATGAAATATTGCAGTAATATCAGAAAAACAGTAACAAAATTTTAGAAATTTAGTTGTTGTAGTCATAATTTGTTACTGTATTTAACGTTTACCTGGTGAGGCACTGTGGGTGCCTTTCCACGATCACCCTGGAGAGATGTAGTGGGTGAAACTCAGACACGGTCACCCCGAACAGAATTTGACACAATAAATCAATCAACAAAAGTTATGAATTTCACCTGTAAAATTTAAAAGATGAAATATTGGAGTAATATCAGAAAAACAATAATGAAATTTCAGAAATTTAGTTGATGTAGTCATAAGTTGTTACTGTATTTAACATTTACTTGCTGAGGCATAGTGGGTTCCTTTCCACGGTCACCCTGGAGAGATGTATCGGGTGATTTTCTACCACGGTCACCCTATACAGATGTTGACACAATAAATCAATCAATAAAAGTTATGAAATTCACCTGTAACATTAAGAAAATGAAATATTGCAGTAATAACAGAAAAAAAAAAAATGAAATTTATGAAATTTAGTTGTTGTGGTCATAAGTTTTTAGTGTATTTAACATTTACCTGCTGAGGCGAAGTGGGTGCCTTTCCACGGTCACCCTCTCCATCTATTCGAATTAAGTTGTAATCGATCAACAACTCTTCACCTGGAACTATTGTTTTTGTTGCACATACAAATATACGATTTCCTTCATGTGCCTCAAATATGCAATTCGGTTTCTTAGTTGTTTCCACTAGTCATGTACTATTTATAAATCCCACAATGCTTCCAGTATCTTTTGGCCTTCCATCAATATACATAGTTTCCCCTTTATTTTGATTGTTATCTAGTAGTTGTATATAATTTGCGACAACTCTGTGTCTCTGCATACTTTGCGTATATCAGACCAACATCAACCAGTGATTGTATTTGTATAATGGTCTGACATACTCCATCAATTCAGTTACAGTGCCATAGCTAACCTTTATGCCATCCATGGAAAATAACCCCAATCCATGTAAGGATGAAGGAGAAATGCGATACATCCTCCCACCGATGAAGAAATCTGTGTCCACTTTAGGTAGCTCCTTAGGTGCCCATCGTTGCACTAGATGTTTATACCTCAAGGGAAACTCAATGTCACCTATGTTCTCAGCATCATAATTACACGACCCTCCGTTGGCAATAAAAAATTGCATGTGGGTACAAAATCTTTTCCTTACCTTTTCCAACCTAGTTGATCTAGAACCGGTAGATCTAGTACAACACGTCTCACTTTCAATCTCTCTTACTATATCTTGATCATCACTCGAGGAAGATAGATCCGACAGATACCTATTTGGTGGTACCTATAGTTGTTAAAACAAGAATATAAGTTATCGTGCCAATATACGTTTTTGGTACCAACACAGTTGCATATAGTTGCATTTAGTTGCATAAAGTTGAAATTGCCACACCTATCTGTCATATAGTTGCATAAAGTTGAAATTGCCACACCTAGTTGCATATAGTTGCAATATAGTTGCATTTAGTTGCATAAGTTGCATAAGTTGCATAGTTGCATAAGTTTCATGTTGCATAAATTCATGTAAAGTTGCATAAGTTGCATGTTGCATAGTTGCATATAGTTGCATAGTTGCATGTTGCACGTTGCACAGTTGCATAGTTGCATATAGTTGTTTAAGTTGCATGTTGCCACTCCAGTTAGAAAACCCATAAAGGGAATAGGATCCAAAGAAATATAATGGAGAATATAGTATTTTCAAGATATGTGTGTGTGTGTGTGTGCGCATGCACACCCGTCCCACTATGGTCTAGAGGCAATTTGAAGGAGTTTCCATAACCATGACCCAGGTTCAATTCATGGTGAGCTCCCTCCACACGTAGATGCTTCTTTCCTCTTTGTTGTAGCAACATATAGCCACAATTATGTTGTCAACCTAACCACCCTTGATGTAGAGGGTGTTGGCTTATCATCAAAACATCTCCTTGATAATAAATAACAGTGGAGAACCCACATTGCTACCATGCAATATATTGGAGAACATAGAAGCCCTGAGGGTTAGCTCAAGAATTCATGAGCCAAACATGAGATCTCTCCCCCAAAGTTGGGGAGGTCAGGAGTTCAACTCTCTTTATCCCCTCCAGGTTAGGCTCCATAATCAAGGCCAATGATTTAACTCCTCTTCTAACCATGAATAGAGAGGAAAAAAAGGGCCTTATGTCCTAAACATATTTTCTTTGGCTCGTTGGCCATTAACAAGGCCTCAAACCACCACATCTATCCTATTTAATAGACTATGGTGCTTGGGTGGATTAATCTTCATGTGCTTAATGACCAAGATCAAGGCCTCCAATTAGGAATATGGGCAACATTGGTATGCTTTAAATAATAATAATGGCTATTAGGACACCAAATGGGCACCATATGGGCACCATTCACAAGCTTTATGCATCATAGTTGGCTCTCAAGGCCTCTAAGAAGGAACTTAGAGCCATTAGGAGGATATAGTTGCATTCATAAGTTTCATTAGGAGGATATAGGTCACACATTCATAATTTGCATATAGTTGCATATAGTTGCATAAGTCGCATATACTAGTTTCATAGTTGCATAAGTTGCATTGTTGCATAAAGTTGCATGTTGCATAATGTTGCGTAAAGTTGCATAAAGTTGTGTAAAGTTGCGTAAGTTGCATTGTTGCATAAAGTTGCATGTTGCGTAAAGTTGCGCAAAGTTGCATAAAGTTGTGTAAAGTTGCATAAGTTGCATTAATGTTGCATAAAGTTGCATGTTTCACAAAGGTGCGTAAAGTTGCATAAGTTCCATAAATTTTCCCTAAATAAATATTCTTGATCTTAATTTATTCAAGACCGAGGCTGGACCAACCCCTAATATGTTGTTGCAACAACTTGTTGAGATAGGAAGGAATGAGAATGAAACTGTCAGAGAGTTTAACACTAGATTTGAGAAGTTGCTTCAATGAATTCCTAGCAATATTTTCCCTGAAAGAGATCATATTATTTTCCTTTATACCAAGGCCTTCCTAGGACATTGATATGCTTTAAATAATAATAATGGCTATTTGGACACCATATGGGCACCATTCACAGGTTTTATGCATCATAGTTGGCTCTCAAGGCCTCTAAGAAGGAACTTAGAGCCATTAGGAGGATATAGGTCACACATTCATAAGTTGCATATAGTTTCATGTAGTTTCATGTAGTTTCACATGTCGCATATAATAGTTGCATAGTTGCATAAGTTGCATATTAGAGTTATTTATGCCACTCCAGTTAGAAAACCCATAAAGGGAATAGGATCCAAATAAATATAATGGAGAATATAGTATTTGCAAGATATGTGTGTGTGTGTGTGTGTGTGCATGCACACCCGTCGCACTACGGTCTAGAGGCAATTCGAAGTAGTTTCCATAACAATGACCAAAGTTCAAATCATGGTGAGCTCCCTCCACATCTAGATTCTTGTTGCCTCTTTGTTGTAGCAACATATAGCCACAATTATGTTAGCAACCTAACCACCCTTTATGTATATGGTGTTGGCTTATCATGAAAACCTCTCCTTGATAATAAATAACAGTGGAGAACCCACATTGCTACCATGCAATATATTGGAGAACATAGAATCCCTGAGGGTTAGCTCAAGCATTCATGAGCCAAACATGATTTCTCTCCCCCAAAGTTGGGGAGGTCACGAGTTCAACTCTCTTTATCCCCTCGGTGTTAGTTTCCATAATCAAGGCCAACGATTTAACTCCTCTGCCAACCATGGATCATAGAACATAGAAGACAAGAAATGGAATTCTATTCAAACTCTTCAAGAGAAAATAGTTGCAAAGATGTCATCCATGTTGTCGAAGAAATAATAGGTGGGTGACTCAAAAAACCAAGATAAGCAAAGCATATCAAAATACAATATTAAGAAACCAAGGATATTCAATTTTGTTTAAACACATAGTGTAAACAATCTTTTGATGATTAATATAAGCACTTACAAAAAAAACGAAAGATGAAGATTATTCTGTAGGGCATGGATATGGAAAGGTATAGACAAAATGAAAATCCCTTTCAAGGTAATATAATTAAATAGTTATTTTTGCCACCCCAATTACAAAATCCCAAAAGGGAATAGGATCCAGAAGGGAATAGTTTTAGCGTGGAAGTGTTTAATTTCCTAACACTCTTGAGATGCATTTTTCACCTTTAGGTACTTGAGTCTTTTATTTGTAGGTATGCCTCCCACAACAATGCGCCATGTAAAAGCTATTTTTTTGGCTCAAGAATGGGTTTCCATACAATTCTTAGAAAAAAAAAACATGCTCTTTGCTTGGATTTTAGTTGTCATATTTGATTCAAATGGCCTTCAAACGATTACAGAAAAGCCACTTGTACCCCATGGTTGAATTGTAGTTGTGAAATGTCATGGATGTACCCCATTTCCCATCCCAACACCAATAAGTATGAGTTTTAGGGATACTTAAATTTAACAAAAAGTCTTTAAGAATAAGCTCAAGGATTATTTATATGATAATCTTGTTAGTATTAACTAGGGATAACTTTCACTTAATATTGTCCCACACAAGTAGCCTCTTTTCCTTTCATGACTCAAATCACCCACTTTGCACACAACACTTGGGTTCAAACCCCGGTTCTAATAATTCTCATTCCCCTTAAATATCTAGATGTAAAACATAAAAACAAACTAGATGAGTGAAAGCCTAGGATGTTGGGGAGTATTGGTTGGTTGAGGAGGTGGCACTAGTGATTTTTGTTGAGAATTTGGTTGCTAGTTTTGGTGAAATTTCCAAGGTTTCTATAGAGTAAACCATTATATTTGTTGGGGTTGTTGATAAGGAAAAAAAGGTGGCTACTAATTTTGGAAACTTGAATATTTCCATTACTGTTGGGGTGGAAATGGGTTTTTCCAATGTCGAGAATACTAATTTTTCAAGGGATTAAATTGACTATTCCAAGAATAATAGAAATATTGAGGGTGTTCATATGTCATACCTTGACTAGTTATGCATGGTATTTTCTTCCTTTGGTGGTTGATGAAATAGACCTACTCAAAATTCTGATATGCTCCCTCATATAAAGCCTTCAAACTTAGTAGTTGTGGGCAATGATTGATTTCATCATTTTATTTGTAAATGTTGTAGAATTATATGTTATTTAGAGGGAATTTTTGTGGACTTTGGGAAAATAACTACCAAATCATTTTTAGCTTCCTCTTTCTTCATATTGACTTGGAGTGTATCAAAATGGATTTCCATAGATTTTAAAATATTTGTCTTCAGATCTCCAACATATTTTCAATTTCTACTTTTGTTAATCTAGCTATGGTCATGGAGGTTTGTTCAAAAATTCCTTTGATTCCTTTACCCCTTTTAGTAGAAACTCTTGAGTAGTTTTTTCAAACATTTATTATCTCATCATAAGTGAATTTGTAAATATCTACAAATGTGATCAAATTTAAAGCTTTCATATCATTATCTCTTACTTCTATCAAGAGAATTGTCTTAGGAGATTTTTTGTCAATTGACCAATCGATAGATCTCTTTTAACCAAAGTGAAATATCTTAACATAGTCCTCTAATGATTTTT
>ML777022.1:2611750-2630570 GCA_009831015.1 Picea engelmannii
TTACCTAATTTGAAATTATAAAGAACATGTATCATATACTATATTATACAAAATAAAAACATATAAAGATCATATAAAAGATATAAACACATACCTCTTCTTTTCAACAATTAAATAGCAGTCATCTACTTCTTCATCCAGTTCAACATCTGTATCAGGATCTGGTTCAGAATCGATATTGGTGAAAGGCTCATTCCTATCAACATCATCATCAATTTCATTTTTGCTACTATAGTTATCGATATCATCAATGAGATCGTTGTCTCCTACATTTGGATGATCAACCTCTTCAACTTCTTCGTCTGACACATCAACTACATGAGCCACCTGCTCCTGATCTTCATAATCATTATCTTCTTCCTCATTATTATCTTCATCCTCGGCTACATGATTGTACTTTACTGGTCTTCCTCTTAGATCATATCTAACAATGTATGACCAACCTGCTTTACCAAGTACCTCTGAGTAAACTACTTGCTCACATTGACTTGGAAGAACATAAGGCTCTATACTCGGTTCAAATGCCCTTGTATTAACCATGGTAAATCCATTATCATGCTCAATAACAATTCTTTCAGGATCATGTTCATGCATCCATAGCCTGTACCAATTAACCTCAAAAAAAACTATTTTAAAGGAATTAAAATCACACTCAATTATATCCTCCAAATGGCCATAGTACCTATTCTCAGTTTCTTCCAAATTTCTATCACTTCTAGAGGAAATGTTGGTGACCTTAAACACTGCAATTATCCCACAATCTGAGGTTTTCATCTTATCATCCAACATTTTGATACAAAATTTACGACCATTACACCACATAGCCTTGTTATGTTTCAACTGCAACATGGACAACAAGTAAAAAATAAATTGTGAATTAATAATCCTCATATAGGACTTACTAAATATATATTTCAATAATTAAACAAACCAAATATATTGAAAATTTGGGAAAAAACTAGGAAAATGTGGGTAGCAATTTTAACTTGCCTGATTATCTTTTAAACCAAAGGCTAAATCAACTTCCCTTGATGTAAGATCAGGAAATTGATCTCGATGATGATGCGTTGTTTTAATCATATTACTCACCCCTTCCCATGATAACCTACTGAATTATTCTTCAGTATATTCTATCCAATGCTCCATCTAATCAAGGTTGTTTGTAATGTATAAATGTAAAGAATCCCACTCTCGAGAAACTATATGATAGCATAACAATTTAATATCATTAATTAGTTATTGTTAATAAATTAATAATTTAATAGATGTGTAATATATTAAATCTACGTCAACAACTAATAATTACCTTTCACAGTCCTCAATTTACCTTTCCCCAATAGGACCTCCCCTTCAAATTTGTTGATGGAGTCGAGATGCCAAATGCAAGGCACATTCATATTTTCTTCTAATTTAGGTAGATATTGACTAATATACACCGTGCATTGATATACCATATATCCCTCAACCATAGAACCCTCTGGACGTGCTCTTTGTCTAACAAAAGCCTTCAGTGACTTCAACTTCCTCTCCACCATCCACATCGACCTTGTGTGTACTAGTCCACATAATTCAATCTCCTCAACTTGGTGTATGAGGTAGTGTTCTTGTGCATTGAAAAATGATGGAGGTAGATATTGTTGCATTTGACACATTAGTCGGGGAATTTCTCTCTTCCAATACCTTATATCTTCTTTATGGATTTATTTTGATGATAGCCACCTACAAATGTCGATGCAATAAAATAATATAAAGGCATACATAAATTTGCAAATAAAAGATAATATGTCAATAAGTTCCAATAAAAATCACATAAGAAGTACATTTTCCTATAAAACAATACTTACCTCATGTATTTTCCAAGTACATAAATAATTTGTTTTATGTTGTTGTCAAAGTCGTCTGTGAGAGATAAAGGTAGAACATACTATAAAAAAAAAAACAAATAATTATTATTTGTTTCCAAAAAATGTGTACCAATAAGAAAATACATTATAACCTACTAATTACCTTAATTAATGTATGCCAGTCATGTGTTTTAACCCCGCCAAAATCACCTTTTTTAGTTAAGATATTTTGTATGTTCGACGAAAACCCCATCGGAAACCTAATTTTTCGAATGACCTCTTTTACAATATTGCTCTATTGATCCGTCAATAACCAAGGAAGACTAGTATTTTTTTCACGACCATCACCATTAGAATTAATAATAACACTTTGCAAGGCGTGATTAGCTTCTTGGATGTCACAACAAATCTTTCCAATTCTCTCTTTGTCAATCCTTCCATCTAATATTCACCATAACAATTATGTTATGTTCTTCCCGATATGCATTGTATCAAACAAATGAACTATCTGTAGGTTCTCGTAGTATGGCAATCTACTAAATTGCATCGAGTAACTTTTCATTCCTCGTGGAAGCCCATTCCTGCCTTAACGACATTCATGAAACATCAACAAATTGAAATTAACACTAATTAATGGGACAAAATGAAATTAATACTAATGAAATTAACCAAATATTTATATAATAGGTCATACATAAACAATTTGCGTACCTTAACGATTTCTAATATATTTCAACTTCCATAGGCGAGGTGTCATTCTTCGTTGGTTTTTTTTCCATTTTCTTCTTTACCATTGAACCTTTCTTTGTATGTAGTTCGATAACTATGGTTCTTAGGTAGTAAGTGCCTATACTCATCAAACACTTCCTTTGCTAAACTCCTTGAACGATGAGATTTTATTCTAGGACCACAAACTGGGCATGCAAATTTACCCTTTGTTTGAAGACCTACAAGATATATGAATAAATGTAGCGTCAAATTAGAGTTACAATTTAAAATAATGCATGATTTTTTCAAAATATATATATAATATTAAATAAAATAAATAAAGTAACAATATACCACAAAAATGTGTTAACCCGGGAGCATCATGAATTGTCCAAGATAGTATTCCATGGAATTGAAATCATCTTTTCCCTATTGGTCTAGAGATGTCATACATAGTGATGCCAACCCATAACTTCAACAACTCATCGATGAGAGGCTCAATATATACATTCATATCTTTAACATGGTACCTACTTGATTGGTTCAATCTACTGCATGATTAATTATACTTATCTAGATGTTTTGATATATAAAAGAAATAATTACCATGCACAAAACAAAGAAATGAAATATTTTGCCATGCTTTAAAGAAAACAAAAGATAATTAAATACCTGGAACAATCATTTCCAACATTGTGTGCTCTCTCTTGATCGACATCCAAGGATGAAGGTTATTGTTTATAACAAAAACAGGCCACACTGAGTATGTAGAACAAAGCTCTCCAAATGGATTGACACTATCAGCTGCCAACGAAAGTCTAACATTATGAGGTTCTTATTTAAAAATTGGCCACTTTTCTTTGATGTATTTCAATGCAGAACCATCTGCAGGCATTCGAAGAACATCGTCTCGGCTTCTGTTATTTGCATGGAAATCCATAAACTATGTTATACTTTGGCACCTGAACAACCGCTGGAAACGTGGAAGTATTGGAATATAACGAAGAACTTTGCGAGACACCTTCTTTGACGCTTTATCGGTTCCATATCTACTTATTTGACATTGTTGGAATTCATTTTGTAATGCATATTGTCCATAATATATGATATGATCATTAGGACATGCATCAATAGCCTGATAGTCCATTCCAATTTTTTTCATAATCACGGATATTTCTCGATATGTGCGTGGAAAAATATTTGACGTCGGTAATAGAACATCACCTAACAATCTACAAAATTCTAAATAATAAGTCAATGTAAACAATATTAATCATCAATATATCATCCAATATACTAATTTACAAATTAGAAAAAAATAGCAATATAGGAAAAAATTGAACCTTTTAAGTATTTGTGAACATGCAAGCATAAATAATTAACAAATTAAATACCTTAGTATTTGTGTGAGACATGTGTTTGATAAACCATTCAAAACCTTCAGGTTCACCAAAAACAATATAGAAAATAAAATATTTGTTGTTGAGCCTTCATAAAGAGGTTGATGTGACTTCCCGAGTAGAGGATCAACATCATGACTATCATCCTAGTTGTCCTCATCCATTGGATAAAATGTGTCTTGGATCAATATTTGTATCTCATCTTCCTGATTTGAATCACTAATGTTATATCCATCCATATCATCATTAATAAATTGATCAGCAGCTTCAATATTCTAATCTTGAAGTTCATCTCCATGTAAAGTAGTATTTCTGCTAGTACTTGGCAAATAAATCTCTGGAGGTTGAGACTTTGGGGGCATCGTATATATATTTAAAAACAACATAGAAAAGTTAGTGTGTATAGAAAATATAAAAATCCAGATAAGAAATATTACTAAAATTAATGACATACTGATTATTACAGAGAATACATTAAATATTGAATCCTCTTACCAAGGGACTATATTCATAACCCCCTTCGGCATGCCCCTTCTCCCTACAATGTATTTGGGTTGTTGTTATTAAAAGTATTCTATTTTTTAAGCATCTGCAATCATAGAAAGGGCAATAACATTTTCCATCGCCCCTCATCTCTAATGTCGCTCTTAACCGAGTAAGCTTCCTGTCATTTTTTGTTCATTGTGACAAATCCTTGTCCGAACAAGTAATTGTCTTACCTACACCATACCAAACATTAAGTTGTCAATTTTTTATTGGCTACTCCTTTCGATTATGATATGATTATTTACAGTGACCTACATCTTTATAATAAGGTCAACATCTTTATAATAAGGTGATCATATGTGTAGAGGATCAACATCATGACGACATAGATAGCATCTTTATAATAAGGTCATGTGTGTACAAATGTTTTATTTATATAATAACGACATATATACCTAACATAATTTTTGGGTTAGTGTTTATGTATCTTATTAGTCCCTGCTAAAGCAGGAAATATAGCAATCAATTACTATCATTTCACCGATCAGGGTTGAGTTTCAAGAGAAATTCCATATCTTTATCAATGAAAAGAGAGAGAGATTATAGCTACAATTGAAAGGAAAAGGGTATGTGGATTCCATAAACCTAGAATATTATGGAATCCACATACCCTTTTCCATAGAATATACTAACTAAATCCAAAAACCAAAGACATGAAATATGGTAGTACACATATTATAATATATTATCAAGGAAAAAACAAGCTAAATGCAAATTGGACATTTGTAAAAAAAAATTACAAGTTAAATGAGTATATCAATAAAAAATAACATACTAACCCTGCAAGTTCAAAATCCAAGCTATGTAGATCGAGAATTGGATTTTTTCAACTGGTAGGTGATGGAAAAAATAAATAGCTCAAACAAAATCCAAGAACAGTGTCACAACTATAGAAATTGTCTCGCAAAGTCTCTTAAAGTCACTTATATATAGATAAAATAATCAACTAGCCATTAACACTGACCAATGAGATAGGCAAAATTTTCGTCGCTATTGCCACGAAAGTTCGTCGTTATAGAGACAAAAATCCCGACTAGGTTAAATTAATATTTTTGTGGATATTGCGACGAACTTTCATGGCAATATCCACGAAAATCCCGCCCTCTTTAAAAAAATGATGAAACTAGTGGAAGTGTGGAAAATTTTCATGGAATAATCCACCCATATGTAGTAGTGATCTATGTACTCTTACTAGTTGTAATGGATTATGATTCTATTGACCATTACAGATTGACCCCGGTTCATAACTAAGAAACTTCCCAACAAAATCCCTTAAATACTATCGGCCCCTCTGGTAACCTAGAAGGAAACATAGTACACGGAGTGCACTGCGTAATCTCACCCGAGATAGCTCTATGGGTGGCTGCAATACTTAGGTGTTTGCAACTTGAGACTGAGAAAGATATGCACCTTGACCTTTATTCAGTTCATTTAAAATCTAGTATAACATTCATTATATGCATGCATGTGTAATATCATATTTACTTAGTTACTTAATTCATTCAACATTCATCCTCTAATCAGACGCAAAGATACATTCATTGAATCACATAAAATAGTGTTACCATGGTTCACCCCCTCCTAGGATATGTTGACAAAGATCTGGCTCTAAGGATTTTATTATAGTTTGGAAATCTACATGCCATGCATGGTTACAATCTTAGTTCTTCTTTCTTCCCACAAACTCCTCGATCCCTGCAAGGCTGACTAGATCGCACCAGGATCCTCAGCCTGTGATCTAACCCTCGAGATCGATTATCTCATGCCCTTTCTAGATCACTAGTAACCTATATTGTCCTTACAATTCTCTTCTTTTTTACGTATATCTCACCTACCCCTCTCTCTCTCTCTTTTATTTCTATGTATATATCTCTTATATTTTTCTTCGTCTCGCCAACCATTAAAATATATTACAAAAACACTAACCCTAGCGTCGTTAGGTCTTCCATGCATGCATGCATGCTTCTTTTCCTTCCAGCTGTCTCTTTCCTCTTGCATTCTTATCTTCCAAAAATAACATTTCTTTTTTATTCAGCCTGCATCCAATAGGCCCCCAACACTGACATGCGCCTCATCTCGAGCCACCTAAACCTGGTGTTCTTCATCGATCTCTCTTGCGATCGCTTAGAAATTCTCTGTGAGATATGTTGCTTGTGTTTGGGCCTGTGCGATATTCTCCTTAAGTGTGTCTAATACCTGCACTGCAATCTCGTCATTGACCATCCCTGCACACTCTACCTGGGTTTGTGCCATGTTAATTTTTGCTTCTTCCACCTCTGCAATGACCTTTGTTGCCCACTCCTGGAGTGTTTCCATTTGAGCCTGGCACTCCTTTTTCTATTTCTACATAGCTATGAGTTATGCCTGCAATTTCTTAATATCCTGCGCTCCTTTGACACGCTCTATGATCGACATTGTCTTTTGCCTCTGCTTGAGGTTCTGGATAATTGCGCTTATCCTTTATTCTTCCTGATCTCACTGTTGGACCTGTTGATCCTCTTCCAACTTTGTCTAGAGTTGTTCTTCACTCTCAAACAAGTTGGACACCACATGGACTTGTTTCTCTATCTCCTTTACCGGCGTTTTTGCCTCATGCTTCCTCTGCTCCTTCACCTCTGTTGGAGTGGTAGGTATGAGCTTCTTCTGGAGGTGCTTGATATCCTGTCTATATTGATCAATTGTCTACACAATATGATCAATATTCTGTGTCACCATGATTTCAGCCATGTGGCACTCTTTGGGATTTTCTCATAGGCTACGGGCAATTCCTGCTCTAGCCTATCGAAGCAATCTTTTTCATATTTGGTCTCGAGCTTAGCCTGCTTGAGTACCAATTCCATATCATCCTAATTGTCCTTTTCCTACTGCGATTCTGCTACGTTTGTGCATGCACATGAATGTACCTCATGTGTGACGTTGACTTGCAATTTATATAAGGCCTTGGTTGGTATCCGTGTCAATACCAACTGTATTTCGACCAAATCCTTTAGGGTTGTCTGCCCCATGATTTCATCCATGTGTAGCTTGTTGGGTGTGACGTGAAATGTTGAGCTTGGTTGTGTTGTCATCTAGATCCTGTCCTGTTCACTTGATCCAGCTTCACCTCCTATCTGTGATGTTGATGGGACTCTTCCTACGTTGTTGGAGACCGTCTGCGCTTCTCCAAACTTCTGGAGGAGATGTCGCATGTATGCCATCTCTTCCTCAATCCTATCCCTTTGGCACTCATAATTATCGAAATACTCGACTATGAAATATTGGACCATTTGGGCCACCATGTCCACATTGTCCTCGTTGATCATGTATTTTGGGGGTGTTTCGTGTGCCTTCACCTTCTTGCATGCATTCCCCCATCTAGATGACTGGCCTCTTAGTCTGGAATTGCTCCTACTGAGTAGCACTTGATATGGTTCCTTGTTCTGTCTCAGTCTATTTCTCTTGTACCTGTGGTGCCTATTTGTTGTTCTTCTTCCCTACCTGGGTGCTTTTCTTGGACGCCCCCCTTTTTTCTGTTGCACCTTGTTCTAATTTGTCCTTAGTTTCTTGGGAATTGTTATCTCTTTGGCGGGTGTATGTTCCTGTCTTACCTCCTCCTCCTCCATTTCTACAGGTATTTCTCTATTGAGGACTGGAATCCTCCTGTCATCATCCCAATATTTGATGGACATCTCTATGTCTGCCTCCTTGATGCAGTAGCACAGTTGTAACCATTGATTGTCATGATCATTTTGTGCCTGGATCCACGTTGCATGTCTAGTGGCTTTGAAGTTGGATATGCCCTGATACTATGCGATTGCTTCCAGTGTCACCCTCCAAGTGTTGGAGATGCTCTCTTGTAGGTCGATGTGATATCCTTCAAATATGGTTGCATTCACCTTTCTGTTCTTGGGGTGCGAAGTGGCCCCCAAGGATAAGTATCACACTCTATGAAAAGGATTGGGTGTAGTGGCAATGAATGAATACTTCAGCTCCTTCCATTTGATCAAGGCTATCAAGATGAGTAGCCATGAATAGTGAAATTATGTCCCCATATCCTGTGCATCCTTGTAGTCATCCAGGAATAGATTCAGCAAATAAGGGGCCCAACTCAATGTGTTTCCCTCTGCACATTGTGTTGTAGCTGCAACAACACCAGCTGGGACTTCCTCCTTGCGGCATTTCCTAAGTAATTTTCATGGCATAATTTTTGTGTCCATTATTGTCGTGGCATCACTAATACACTTAATTATGATTCTGCATGACCGCTTTCTGTACCATATTTCTTCTTCATTTCCTCGGACAATGCTTTCTCCTTCATCTTGCCCTCAAGGAGCTACATGGGATCCTCGCCCTGTGATGGCGGCCCTGTGATGTATGCAATAATCTCTACGTCTATTGAGACAAATTTTTCCAGCCACAGGTATCCTCCATGGGTGACTACCATCAGTTTCTTGATGCAGTTGTTTGCATACTAGCCCCTCCCAAAGTGCAGGATGTCCAACAGGACTAGAATCCCGTTTTTGGCCAGTCCGACTGCCCACTGGATTGGTTGATTAATTGGTTCACCAAAGGGTACTATACCCACAGTCTATAGGTAGACTTTCTTGGAGAACTCTGGGAACTTGTTTGTGTCCATCATGTCGTAGTCTGCGTACCTCAATTTCTTCATGTAGCCTAACATATTTCCTGTTATACGTACCCTTTCCGGAATGCGCAGCAAGACAATGGTTGTGGTGACTTTTTTGCATGGTGACCTTGGTACCACCTGCTTGCCCTTCCGCTATGGTGGTTGAATCGAGCTTCCAACCTCTATTGTTCTCTCTTCTGTGTACTCGTCTGGTCGATCGATGACATCTTCCATGGTGCCCTCCTATGGCTATTCTGGCATGGTTGTGTGTAATCTTTATGGAATGGTCATTTCCTCCTGGTTCGGGACTATCCCATTAACTCTTGGGCACTCTTCATGGTTTCCGGAGTGTGAATGATTGTCTACGTCCTCAACCTGTTGTCCCTACCCCCCTTCTAGTACATCCATGTCCATGTCCAGTGATGTTTTCTGTTGGGTTTCCTGCACAATAGGTGTGGGGCTTCCTAGTGTCATATCGGGCGACGAGATTTTGTCCACATTGACGACTTTTGGAGGTTGAAGTGGTTGTTGTTTGCTTCCCTGTGCTTGTAGTGACGCTCTGGCTTTGCTTCAGGGTCATCGGCCAGTTTGGTTCAGTTCTCCTTGTTTGGGTGGTGTCATGGTGTTCAGGTTGTTTTTCGTTGAACATGGTGGCCTCTATGAGCTCTGGAAACTTCTCTCCTGACTCTATATTCTCTATTGCTCTCTACTTTTCTCACTTTCACAATAACCTTCCTAGTCTCATGTACTAGTTTATATAGGAATTTTGTGAAGCTTCTTGGAGACATTACCTTATTGACGTTTTAATTGAACTAGTGCTTCTCGCGTACTTGCTATTGAAATCCCTTGTCTTCACCAGTTGGCATGACTAATGCGACGTCCCATCAGTTAGTTTTGTTATTTAAGTTTGATAGTCATCATCCGTCGGTGGTTGTTTTCTATATCCTTCTTTCCCATTGTTTCTATTTTCTCGCTTGTAGTGACTATTTTCCTTTTCCTCCATCACGCTGGCATTCATGAGTGTGCACGCTCATTCTCTTATCAACACCCTATGCCTTATTTAAATGCTCGTCTTTTTGGCACAGTATCTCCTCTGTGTTTTTTTTTTTTTAAATTGCTCGAGGGTCAACTGGCCCTCTACAGCTTTAGTCGGCTCCCATTGATCATCCCTCTGAGTTATGTTCCTCCTAAATACTTCAATTGTACATCTCCCCCATCTATGACAATCTTTACTTCATATGGTCCTAACCAATGCATTCTGAGCTTTCCTGGGTGCTGAAGGGATTTGTTGTCATACATCAAGACTAAGTATGCTTCCTTGAAATCCTTCCTCTTGATATGTTTGTCATGGCAAGAGTTTTCTCTTGCTTTCTGGACTTCCTGGTGGAACCCTACTAGAATCCTATCTTCCTCCATGATCATAAGTTGATTTATCCTTTCCTATATTGTTCCTCATTATGTCATGTTTGTAATTGCCTCTACGCGTAGACTAGGCAACAAAAATTCTAATGGCACCACAACTTCTTGTTCATGCACCAGACTAAATGGTGTTTGTCCTATCAATTTCTTGCATTTGTTCATGTATTCCCACAATACCAATGGTATCTTTAAGTCCCAATCATCGCTATTAACGTTGCAGATCTTCGTCAGTGCATTTTCAAGGATATTGTTAAAGGCTTCCACTGTTCCATTTTCTTGAGGATGATATGGTGTACCCTTTTGACGATGAACTTAAAATTCCTCAGTCATAGCCTTAATAGTATTTTTAATGAAGTGAGTGCCTTGGTAACTCATCAAAATCCTAGGGCAACCAAATCTAGTGATCACTTACTCGAACAAGAAGTGTATTGTTGTCTTTGCACTACAATATTTTACTGGTGTTGCTTCTGCCCATCTTGTCAGGTATTTCTTCGCAGTGATAATGTACCTTTCTCATGACCTTTTTGTTGGTGGGTTAATTGGTCCCACAAAATCTATTTCCCATTTTTCAAATACCCGCAAAGTTACTTTTGGTCGTAGGGGCATCTCATCCCTTCTATTCGGTTTATCAACCCTCTGACAGACATCACATTTCTGGTAGTAGTCCTTCAATTCTCTATGCATGGTCAGCCACCATAGTCCTGCATGCAATACCTTGTGCACAATAGATTTTCCTACATAATTTCCCCCTGCTATTCCCTCATGGGCTTCTACTAAAATTCTAGGTATTTCATGTTCTAACACACATCTTCTCAAGATGCTATCTGCACCCATTTTGTATAAGTTCCCTGCAATTAGCTGGTAATCTACATACTTGACTACTAGATTCTTCTTATGTGAGGTTTTGTATTACTGTGACGCTGTACCTGTACTCAAGTATTGGATGATGTTTGTGAAGTATTCATCAGCTATTTGGACTGAAAATAATTGTGCGTCTAGAAAGTTTTCCTCTATATTTGTAGGTTCTTCCCCATTCGTGATCCTTGATAAGTGATCAGGTCCTGCATTCAACTTTCCTGGCTTGACTATCACTTCAAAGTCAAACTCCTAGAACACAAATAGCCATCTGCAAATCCCCCCCCCCCCAACACTGGCTTGTTGATGAGGTATTTGAGCATTGAATGGTTCGTTAACATCTTGAAATGTTTTCCCTAATAAATAATGTCTAAATTTTCGTAGCACATAGACCATAGCTAGGCCTTCCCTCTCTGTAGTGTTTTAGTTTTTCTCTGATTCTGATAGTGTTCTAGTAGCAAATGATATAGGATGGTCCAATTCTCTTTCTCATGGTTGCACCAGAATAGATCCAAGTGTTATGGCCGATGAACTTACATGTACGTGGAATGTCTTATCCTAATCTGGGAATACTAGTATTGGTGCAGTTACCATCTTATCTTTTAGAGTATCCAGACCGTGTTGACAATCCTCATTCCACTGGAACTTTGGGTCTTTCCTTAGAAATTTCTCCATTGGTACAGTGATCTGTGCGTACCCTTTTATAAATTTCATGTAGTATCCTGTGTGTCCCAATGTCGCTCTTAATTTATGGATTGTTTTTTGTGGTGGCAGGTTAACAATTACTACAATCTTGGTAGGATCTACTATCAAACCTTGCTTGCATACTATATGGCCCAATAGTATCCTAAAAGGTGTTTTGAATATGCACTTTATTGATATTTAACGATATCTGCCACTACCTGCATCTTTTTAACATCATTCGTAAGACTTCAATGGGTTCCTTCAACATGTTATAGGTTGTCCAATCTTCCAGGTATACTTCTAGAAACTAGTGGAAAAATTATTTAAATGCATCTATGACTACTATGGAAAATATTGTTGGTGTTGTTGCATCTCTTTTGTCACCTAAATGAGAAAAATAGAGATGCTTACAAGCCTAGTTGGGTTAGCTAGGCAAGACATCAATGAAGGAAAAAGTTAGAAGTATAAATCATAAAGGATAAGCAAGGAATTAAACTAAGAACAATAAAAGAAACTAAACTAGAGTGCATAAAGAGATTAGAACAAAAGTAACCAACACACATGCCACCAATGGAAAGGATTGTATTAGTGGAAAGAAAAAACCAAAGATAAAGGGACATATATGGGTCCCCTCTTCCTCCAAGGGAGGCCTCTTGGACCCCCAAATATTGAGCTATTCTTACAAGTAACAAACTAGAATGAAATGGTGAAGATAATCCAAAACACATTCACTCAAGAGGTGATATGAATGGCTAAATGAAATGGTGCTTGTATACTATTGATAAGAAAAGAAGATCCTCCAAGAGAATACAAGAAGCATAAAAATACAAATTAATTCATTGAAAATATAGTGCACCCATGGACTCTTTTTATAGCATAGCTTTGAGTCATTATGCAATCAGTTCTTAGTGTGAAAAAGGGGCCCTTTAGGGCACCTTTAGGTCTTTGTCTGGCCACCCAGTCGGATTCAGCCGATATTTGAGTGTCAAATTGACTTGGAAGTTGAACCAAAAGTGGGTGGAAGGCCGACCAATATCATAAATGCACCTTTTTGAGGTGTGCACGGCTTTTTGTGTCCATGGTAGCGCATCAGGCACATGTGTTATTTTTCCACATTATCTGACTATCGCACGTTCGCTCGCGCCTTGTGTAGTTTTAGCGCATGCTGATTTTATTGTTGGTTGTATAGTTTTGGACCTTTTGGAAATTCATTTTTGGTCCATGAGTGAACTAATGAGTGTTTTGAAGATGCTGGATTCCTCTAACCATTTGTGGATGAAATTTCAGTGATAACAGATGCCCCTCAATGGATGAGGTTAGGAGCATACGTATAGCTGAAATTCATTAATGTTTCTTCTACTGAGAGTACCATTGTAAGAAAGAGAGATAATGAGAGTATCAAGAGAAACTCATCGGAGGGAGAGGGGAACCTCTAGGACCCAAAACTTGCACAAGGCATAAAAAATAAATTGTGTACAAACAAGGCGGGCATGCCCCATGCTCGTATCATGTAACTCAAAAATGTGTAATACAGTAATTGAAGTTGTGTGTTGGCATAGATGACTACAACTCCCTCAGAGGTGTGTTGATAATAGAAGAGGATGATTATGGTGGTGAATAAACTCTTAAAATAGGCTATGAAACCTAGAAGAAGTGTCGAGGAGTCACAGGCATTGATGGCCTAACAATTTTTAGAGGTCTTCGGCAAATATTAAAAACAACTGCACTAGTCGCAAAGTAAGACCCACCGCAACATGAGAAAGTGTTGAAGTCTAATGTGGTGGGGGTCAAAGACATCACAGAGAAATGATGGTTCTCTCTGTGTCATCTAAGACTCCTCATTGTAAAGGTAATGAGAGTCAAGATACTGTCACCCGGCTAGAAACTGTGTTGATGTCGACAGAAAGGGAGACACGACTTCGAGAAGCGGAGGGATTCAGGAAATCCACTAGATTAGATCAGGAACTGGTGAGGTACATGGAAAAATTCAAGATGCGGTGAGACTCAAGAATTCCCTTGATTGGGGAGATATGCAAAGTGGCAGCAACTGTAAAACTGAATCTAGCATCAAGGGGACGACTAGACGAGGGTGAGTTGTGCCAGAGGCGTGACAAAATGGACAAACGCAGAGATCAAAAAAGTGTATGGACTATAAGATACTCAAGGTTTATAGATAATGTTATTAATGAGGGGAAGTGAAAAATTCCCCAACCAAGGGTGACAAGGGTGGCTTTGCCGAAAAAGGAAGGTCGCTACAGGTGACAACATAAAGCTATGTAAATGCGGGGAAAAGGTTTTGTACAATTACTGAAAGAATAAAGAATGAGTTGGGATGATTGTGCAGATACAAAAATAGGTGCCCCATTGTAATATTTCTTGGCCGATGATGGATCAAGTTGTTTGGGAAACAAGTGGAGGGTGAGGGCCCCATAGGTGGGTTTCTGTATTTAGGGAAATGTATGGAGGACAATCTGCAGATGGGCAAATTGACGGTGGATGAAAATGGATGGTTAATGATACTGCGGGGATGCAGTTAAAATAGAACCATGATGAAGTAACCTAGGAGTCCATTGGGTAGGCTAGCATAATGAGGAGAAGGAGTATGTGGCTGGTTCTCGATGATGCATAAGACTATTGGAACTCCCATCTCTAAAGGGTGAAAATAGAATAAGTGTCAAAATGCCAAGGGGGACTATGAATGGGATAACTCATGTGGGGGAGGGTGCTACCGGGTGACAGTAGTGAAATGCAGCAGAGGTGAAAGAACTCTAGAGCTGGACATAGGGATCCTAGAGACAAATATCAGTGGGTGTCACTGGGAGATGCAATTTGATATTCATAGTAAATGACTACATGCCATTGTCGATGATATACTTGAAGGGATATTGCTGACATGTGATGATCAAGTACTTGCACACATGAAAACCGAATACCCGACGTGAACAATATATGAAGAGAAAGATCATATAACAGTTATTCAATAATATGTGAATGTAAGCATGCGTACCTGAGCATCAGATGAGAAAAATGACACCCAGGGGTTGAGGATTGAAAATGGCATGGGGAATGGAATTGTGTAGATGATGGGGTCCTGATACCGTGGCTGAAGAGGGATCGAAAAACGGACGCCTGGAGCTCCCGGAATTCAGTCTGGAAGTTTGGAAAAATGGACTATATATAGTTGTAGGGCCCACAATGCCACCTCCTTTGTACCTGTTATCTTATTGAGTGGACGAGTGATTTTAGAGGAGATTTGGAGATTCTGGGAGATCGAGGCAGTCAATTAAGGATCAGCAAGCCACAGGTTAGTTGTCGTATCCTCCTACATAGAATTAGGGTTTTTATTTTTGAGCAGGGCCTGTACTGAGGGTCGTACATGGGGTTTTGTTGGTGTGGGCCCCCTAGTGCACAGGCGATCGAGAAATTAGCGCACACGGGTGTGCACCTGTAATGCAGACATTCATGCATGGGGGAACCCTTATGGGGAAAATAGGCTTCCATGGCATGTGCGCATGTGCAATGCACAACAACGCATACATGTGCATCTATATTCCTAACAGTTGTGCATGCATGCACAGTTGTGTAGTGAACATGCGCACTATGATGCGCACCTATATGTGTGATAGAGGCACATGAATGCACCTCTGTATGGCCAACAGTCATGCATGAGTGTGTGATTGGGGAATGAACAGGCGTGCATGTGTGCGCGCCTGTGGGGAAAAACAACCGCACCTTTGAGGCAAAGCTGAAGGGTGTAAAAACTTATCGTTTTTGGAGATTTTGATGTTTTTATGGGTTGTGATGGATAATCAAGTGTTTTATATGTGGATGTAGGTGATAATTTGGATGATGTTGGTTCATTGGAGAGAGAGGGACTAGTCACGCCTGAGGGAGGCAGTGAGGGATGAGGAGTCGGCAGTCTGAGACACTTTGGCAACTTGTAGGCTATTGAAGTTTTTTGAGTGTTTGCTAGTGCAGGCACATGAGTATCTTTTGCAGTTTCTGATTAGGATGTGGAGACCTGACCTACATTGCTTTATGGTGCAGGGTGAGTAGCTAGCCTTCACCACAGTGGAGGATGTATATTTTCTAACTGGGCACCCTTTTCAGGGAACCCCATTACCGGCGGAGCCCATAGTACCTAGGGATGGGCAGTTGGTTGTCTTAGCCCAGAGATATTGTTCGGGGGACAAATTTATGTCGGGCTCCATGGTTAGTATTGGGGTGATGGACGCTCTTGTACATCATTGTGTGGCAGCGATGATTGTGAGAGTCTACGAGTCTCTTGCAACTCAACAGATCCATGGAGGTCAGTTGAGGATCATGGAGAGTGTTGGTTGTGGAGCCTGATTATCTTCCTGATTCAGAGGTCCTTGCTTTCAGCCGTGTTTATACCCCATGAAGTATTTACATCCCAGAAGTATGTACACTCTTCCACACGGGGGAGTGCAGAGGGGGGGTACCCCCTCTGCGGGGTCTGGGGGGGCTATCCCCCTAGCGGGGGGGTCTGGGGGAAAGCGGGTCCCCAACGGGGGTTTGGGGGCGAAGCCCCCGAAGAAAAAATTGCCTTGTAAAAGTATATTGTAATTTCATTCTAAATCTGGACCGTTCATTATAAGGTCGCAGATCTAATGATAGAGATTATGTTAGGGTTTTTTTCCCTAGAAGGAAACCCTCTTTTATGAGGGAAATGTATCGCAACTATGGATGGTGGTGAATATTGTATTCTGAGAGAGGAGACTGTGAGAGAAATAAGAGGAAGTTACAGTGGGTTTTGCTGTAGGTTGTATCCCTTCATTTGTTGGATAATAATAAAGAAAGGACCTAGCAATTTCTCTGGTGGACGTAGCCCACACTGGGTGAACCACGTAAATCTGTGTCTCTCTTGTATTGTGTGTCTTCTGTGTTTTGCTTCTACATTTGTTTTATTTTATTGCTTCGTGGTACTGTTTTTCTAACAGAGAGGGCACTGGTGGTTGAGCATTTTTCCCGGGGCTTGATGCTCCATTCCAATATGGTAGGGCAGATTGATAGGTGTCATGTTGCTGACTTGGAGGAGTTTTCCTTTGAGTCTATCTTGGTGGCATGGTTTTTATAGAGGGTGTCGATGTTACACCCTAGAGTGTTTTTGGGTACACCCAGTGTCTAAGAGCCGTGACTGCAGCAGTGGGTGGCGATCCTGGTTCGTCACGGTGGTGGGGAGGGTGGCCACTATTTCATGGCTGAGGTTGCACAAGTGTGGCATCCGATACCACACATCATACTGCGATATCCATATTTTTGGGTGGACTTTCGGGATGATCCAGAGATGGTGTTACCCCCAGGAGAGGTGTTCGACCACAGAGGTATGATGTGATATTTGACGGTTTGATATTTAGATAATATAGCATGTTTTTTATGTATATATGGACATTGATGCTACCATTTGTTTGTTGTGTGTGAATATGTTGGACCTCGCGGGCGCGAGGTTGAGTTGGTTAGAGCATCATCTCGTCAGGGGCTGGTGAGACCTCCGTAGAGAAAGCCTCGGGCAGGAGAGAGACGACGACAGGATGATGTTGGGGTGAGGCCTGTTAAGGATGAGAGAGTGTATAGGAAACACCAGTTTGATGACCCCGGTGCAGGGCCATCACATGCTACTCTGGCAGAGGCCGGGGGAGAGTTAGAGGATATTCGTCGCTGCTTGGAGGAGGTACTACAGGGAGTTCTTGAGGGCATGTGGTTATGGATCCTAGAGGAAGGGGTCCTAGAGCAGTGTGTAGGTGTTCCAGTAGTGTGGTGGACCGTGGTTTGGAAAGTGGCTGTAGCGTGGGTGACGATGACTAGACAATTGCCTCTGGGACCTGAGGGACCCCTATCTGGTGGGGACTCTCCTCTAGAGAGAGGGCTAGGTGGTGGAACTCTAGAGGCACCATGAGTGCCCCTGTATTTGTGTATTTTTGTATTTATATAGGCTGGTGAGCCCATTTTGTGTATGGTGGTGTGGCACCATTTTCTATCTATAGGGGTAAGGTGGTTTACCTACCTATGGATGTTGTACTAGATGTATTATTTTTTGTAAACACTGATGACACATTGACCGATATATATATATATATATATATATATATATATATATATATATATGTATGTATGTATGTATGTATGTATGTATGGATATACATTTTTGGGATTTTTGTTGTGTTCACTTGTGTTGATGTTATTTAATGCTTTTTGATGATGTCTAATCTATATGTTGTTGATAGACTATTGATGATTTATGTATGCATATGGGTATCTTGATGTGATAAATGCCAATCTAACACTAGGTTTTCCATATTATCTACTATTTGATTAAATTATCTTGGAATATGTGTAAATGTGAAGGAATCAAAATGTCGAGATAAAAGTCGAACTTGCAGGTATTTGCGGAAGAGGCAAGGATCGCGGACAGGGTACACATTGTTGAGCTGGAGGGAAACTAGTTGGGAATCTAATAAAATGCTAAGGTAAGGAATATGGCGATGGTTGGCCTCAGCAAGGAGGCCAATGAAGGTTGTGTACTCTTCTTGTTTATTGGTTGTTGAACCCAATCATATGCCGTTGGAGTGGAGCAGCTCATGTGAGGATGAATAGAGGACCCAAGTGGCCGAAGCGAGATTTTGTGTCCAATGGCTAGCTCTATCGACATAACCGATGTGGTAGGCTGATGGAGGAGGCATATATCAATAACACAAATGATAGTTTATACGTGAGGCATGGAAAAAAAAAAAAAAAAA
>ML777022.1:2649170-2688893 GCA_009831015.1 Picea engelmannii
TTTTATGCTATAGTTTGGATTTTTTTATTGATATTATGCCTGTATTAATGGATTTTATCCATTTTTGGGAGATATTGGGCATTTTTGGAGGCCAAATTTTGGGAGGAAGTTGGGGATGGATAACCAACTTCAGATCTATAAAATCCAGGCCTGTTTGAGGCCATGGAGGACAGTCAGAGCAGATTTATGTTGAAGGAAAGCCAAGCCAAAGCCATTTTTATGTAGGGAAGCTATTGAGGAGCAGACGCTTGCGGGCCATTTCTGGGAGCTCCGAAAATCCGTTTTGCGTGTCGTTTTCTTTGTTGGGTTCTAGAGATCTGGAAGAATGTGACCAGATTAGTCTTGTAGCCAATTGGCACTACTGCGATGTATTTTTGATCTTTGAATAGAAAAAAAGAAGCCTCCCCCACAGAGACAAAGGCCCGAAGATGTAGGCAACGTTATGCCGAACTCCGTTGTCAATTATCTTGCTATGGTTTGTTGTTTATTACTTCATTTCATATTTGCATATGTGTATATGGCTGTCATAATTCCTCTCTTTTCCTCATTCTTTCATTAAGCTTCTTAAAAGGGTTAATTAACACATGGAATTTAAAACTCAACCACAGTCATTAAAAGATCTTTACGGATCAAAGGACGAGGTCACCTTCGTTGAATGAGAGAAGGTTGACATGGTGATCAAAGGTGGCCTTTAACCATTTCTTGGTTGCCTCATTGTTCTGTAATGAAGATCAACGATATTCATCCAGGGACTCTAAGTTCAGCAAACGTTGCTCCATTGGAGCAGTTTCGGGTAATAGCTCAATAGCGGTGCATAAGGTGGGAATATCGCATTCGATGGGAAGAGTGGTCGCAACCCCATGGAATAGATGAAATGGTGTGAAACTAGTGGAAGTTTTAACTATCATGCAATAATCCCATAGTGCGGAAAATAACATATGATGCTAATTGGTCTTATGTTTGTTAACCGTGCGCTGTAACGTGGTTTTGAGGACCTTGTTGACTGCTTCTACCTATCCATTGGAATGAGGGTAGTATGGGGAGGAAAACTCATGGGAGAAGCCTAACCAAGAGGATATTTTGACAAAGATCTCATTCTCGAAGTGTTTCTCGTGATCGAAGACTAGATGTAGCGGGACTCCAAAGCGAGAGATGACGTAGTTAAACAAAAAGTGTGTTGTGGTGTCAACGGTGTTGTTGAAGGTAGTCATGGCTTCATCCCACTTGGTGAAGTAATTGACTGCCACTATGATGTATTTATGTCCATTGCTAGATGGAGTGTTGCAAGTCATGAATTCTATGCCCCATTTGCAAGAGGGGCTGACAGTAATGACTGGGTGTAGAAGAGCATGTGGTTCTCGTGCTTTGTGGGCATATAGCTAACATTTGTCACATCATTTCACCATGTGGATGTAGTTGTGAAATAAGATGATCCAAAAGTAGTTGGAACGAATGATTTTCTGAGCAATGGACATCCCTGAGAGGTGGCCCTCGCAAGTGCCATTGTGACATTCGTTCAAGACTCAATCGGCCGCATCTATAGTCAAACATTGGTGGAGTACAATGTCGACCCCTCACCAATATAAGATATCATCGATAAGGAGGTAGCGGGGAGCCTGGTGATGAATATGTTGACGATCATCTCGGGAGAGGTGGTTTTAGAATTTCTGTGTTTGGAGGTAGATGAGAAGATCATTGTACCAAGGGTCATCCGAGGGGATGTAAAAGAGATGTTTGTCGAGGAAGTCGGTATTGATGGGGGTACTGGTAATATCAGAGGGAAATATCATGATGAGTTCGGCGAGGATGAGGGATTTCTTGTTCTTGGGTGTTGAAAATTCAAGGTTGTACTCCTGAAGGATGACGATCCATCTGCAAAATTTACCGTTAATTTTCTGGTGACTGAGAAAGTATTGCATGGGGTTGGAATCTGCTATGACTTTGGTGGTTCGAAGTAGAATGTAATGGCACAGTTTTTGGATTGCAAGGACAACTAAAAGGGTCATTTTCTCTTCGTGATTGTATCTCAAGGGTGTCCCTGAAATATTTTTACTAATGTAGTAAATTACATGCTTATGATCATCATCCCCTAGTTGGACAAGAACTCCTGCTACTGAGATGGCTGAGGCCGATATATAGAGGATATAGTCGCAGTTATAGTTGGGTGGACTAATCAATGGGGCATTGGAGAGTGCCTCTTTAAGATCATCAAAATCGGTTTGGGTATGTTCATCCCAATGGAATGGGATGTCGTGGCATAGAAAGCGAAGGAAGCCATGTGCATGGGTGGCGTAATCTGGGACAAAGCATCGTAGAAAGTTAGATTTGCCTTGTAGGCTCTGCAGTTGGCGTAAATTACAAGGAGGTGGAATTTTTGTGATGGATTGGACTTTGAGGGTGTCCACGGTAATGCCATGTTGGGAAACGATGAACCCAAGGAGGTGCCTAGCTTTGATGTAGAACACTTACTTGAGGGGGTTCAAGAAGATGTTGTGTTGACGACACCTGTGGAAGATGATTCGTAGATCATCGAGATGCTGAGTGTGTTTCTTGGATCAAGCTGTGAGGTCTTCCAAGTATGCGAGGATGATATGAGCCAGATCATAAAAGATGTATGTCATGGCCCATTGGAAAGTGGTGTTAACGTTCTTGAGGCCAAAATGCATGACACAATATGCAAAGGTGCCCTAGGGGGTAGTGAATGTGGTTTTGTACTAATCGGCTGGGTGAATTTGAATTTGGTTGTAGCTAGAGAAACCCTCCATGAAGGACAGAGCCACGTGGCAAGCACAATCATCAATAATTTGGGTGATGAAGGGCGTTGTAAAGTTATCTTTGGGGAGGGCATGATTGAGATCATAAAAGTCCATATATACATGGATGGTGCCCTATTTTTTGTTAACAGGGATGGGATTGGAGACCCATGACGTATAGGAGATGGGGTAGATGAACCCAACAACTCATAATTTGTCAATCTCGGTCTTGATGGCAACTGCTTTGGATGGGTGTAGCGTATGTTTTTTTTTATGGACAGGTGTGATATCAAGCCAGGTGTCTATACGATGTTCGAAAATAGAGGGATCAAGGCCAGGCATCTCTGTGTATGACCAGGAAAAAATGTCCCAATATTCCTGGAAGAGAGCTTTGTAGGCAGTGATTTCTTCAGGAGAGCATGCAACGCCAATGGTGATTTCCTCTATAATTCCAGAGTTGATGGAAATATCGATTTTGATGGTGGGGGAAATATTGGCCATATTGTCTTCTTCAAAAGCGTCAAGGGCAGGGATAAGGTTATTGAACCAATCTAGATGCCCCGATGGGAGAAACTATTTGGTTTCGACTGCGTATATGGGGTTTTGGTTAGGAGGTGCAAAGGCTTCCTATGAAAGAAAAAACACTCTCTGGTGGAGCGTATCCCATGGGCAATCGATTGTAGTTAACTCCTCGAGGATGTCTTCGTCGCAGTGGAACTGTCGAGAATATAGGGGATCTAGAGGAGTGACATTGGTGATTGTCACCATGTAGTTGTCTTCTGGTGGTAAAGAAGTAGGGGGGGGACACAAGGGGATTGCGATGGTTCGCTTGTCATAAACCAAATATCAAGATATTGTGGGTTGAAAATGGTAGTTGGGCGTAGAATTTTCGTGGGGAAATGAATTGGAGAGTTGGGGAGATTTGGGGGAAAATCCTCATATAAATCATCCAGGAACCATGGGGGAGTAGGGAGGGCTTTAGGTTCAGGTGAGAAGATATGAACCACATCAAGTGATGTGGTAGGGGTACTCACTGGTTTTGCTGGAGGGGGGGGGTGTAGGGTTTTGAATAAGGGCCATTTGGCGATGCCTGTATTCAATGATAATAGGACATTGATATGTGAAATGATCAAGTGATTCGCATAGAGAGCAAGGACACCTCATACGTTCGTTGACCGAGGTTGTGACATAATGGATATTGGTGACATGTGTTGGGGATGATGTAGATGGGGTGGGTTCTTGTTGAAAGCTCTGGCATATTGTTGTTATCAACTGTCAGAATCAAGGTAATGTTGGACAATGTTGTGTATAATGGCCATATTCTGAACAGATGGTGCATGCGAATTTGGTTCGCAGTCCTTTGCTACTTGTGTTAGGGGAGATAGTGGCAGTACTGGATGAAGCGACGAGCGGTGGTGGTGCTCAAGGGAGTTGAATTAGATTGCGTAGCTCTGGTAGATATGGGCATTTGTTGGTGGGGTGTTTGTTTTTCTCACATAGCACACAAGGAGGTTGGACACGTGGGGGAAGTGGAATAGTGGGATCTTTTTTTTTTTGTCTGCCGCTAGCTGTAGCAGGGGTGATAGTGATTGGGGGTGTGGGTGGGATGGTGGGGGTAAGTATTTGAATATGCATTGGGATTCCTTCTGTTTGAGGAGGGAGGGATGGTTGAGGGACCATCTTAAATGGATGTAGATACCAGACTAGGATTTCCAACACCATATTAGGAAGGGTGAGCATTACGACTACCTGGAAATCTTGTACACCCGGTGGGGGATAAAAGAAAGGAATTTGGGTAACGGCTTGGGGGAATGTTTCCCAAACTGAGATATGGCTCTAGGGGAGGGGAAGATCAAGAACAGGTAGAGATGAACAAGTTCCAGGGGATTCATGAGGGAGAATTTATGCGACTAGTGGGACGCCAGGGATAAAAGAGGCCTCAGTGGGAGGGAGAGTATCTTTAGTTGTCATTCCGTTGGTGGATACGACACATACTTTTGTTGAGGGATGGATGAGCGGTGGTTCTCATTGGTATGTCCCTAGCAAGGATGGGTCCTTAAAAATTCTAGGGCCCATCTCAATGAGTGGATAGGCATACGGATTAGTGTGGACAAAAGGGAGGATGTTGTAGATATTGGATGAAGGGTTAGGCTCATAATGTGATACTTGATTGATGGTAATGATTTTTCCATTATGGGGAAACATCATGGTTTGAAACACAGAAGAGGTGACTTCCTTCATAGCATATATGTAGCTACAACCAAACAAAATATTGTAATCGAGCGGGGCATCGATAACCTCAATGTCAATAAGAATGGTTTTGCCCCAGATTTCGACGGGGACATTTTGGAAGAGCCCCTCAGGAGATGAGGATCGTCCATCATAATCCCTCAAAGTAATGGTGGATGGTATGAGCTCTAGAGAGCCAAGTTTCTATCAGACAGTTTTGGACATGATGCATGTGGATGCATCTTCATCAATAATGCAGCGGTGGACTATGATGTTATGGATTTTAACCGATATTTGGAAACTGACCAAAGCGGGGAGACGAGGTTCCCCACTATCGAGATCAAAGGTGATGAGTCGAGTATCAGCAGTGTCGACTTCCCCCAGAGAATAAAGTAATGACTTTCGTTGAGTAGGACAGGTTTGAAGAACTTCTAAGACTGACATGGCAGCAGGGGATTGTTCCAAGTCATCGACCAGACTATAATTGTGGGTCGTCCTAGCCTGAGGGTTGTTGATATTCCTTTGTAATGGGATGTGAGGGATGCGAAGAGGTGTTTCAGTATTGGGGCACAAAATCATAACAGGTGGGACAGTTGTGACTGGGGTGGCCTTCGAGGTAATGGGAGTAGGGTTAGAGGGTGCACTGTATTGACGACTGCGCATTTGTAGAAGGAGTTCTTCCTCACTAGTGAGGAGGATAATGCGATATGTAGGAGGGCATGGGTAGGAATACTATCATATCTATGGTGGGATCGGGTGCATCTCTTGTTGGGTTTTCATCACCCCTTGGTGCGGTATGGGGTTTTGTAACACAGTTGGGGGGGGGGGGTTTGCACATATTGTTCTGGGGCTTGCTCGGGAACAGGCAGTACTGGGGGACGTGGTCCATTTCCAGATTCTTTCATCCATTTGAAGTCCGCAATCTGGGGGAAATGGTGAGTAGAATGTCCATACTCACCACAAAGGGAACAAGGGAAGTTTGTCCAAATATTTTTTTTGTTCTTCCCTTGGCGTTTTTTGTTATTTCCCCCTTGGGGGTTCTGGTTCCCCTAGTTCTAGTTTCCCCCAGCAGGTTGGTTCTGCTAGGTTTGGTTCTAGTTTCCTTCTGGTCTGGGATTATTATTGTCTCATTTTTTTCCTTTATTTTTGGCATTATTTGACTAATGGGACGGATTAGTCATATTTAGTTGTTCAAAATTTTGATATTGTTGAACGAGAGAGGGTTGAACAAAATTAACCCCAACATGTGGTTTTCCTTGTGGAGAAATAATTGGTTGGGGAGGACCTAGAAATGGAAAGTACAGATTATTTTGTGGTAATGATCTGTAGGGTGTATAGGAAGGCATGGTGCTCTCACTGGTGCTTAGGGTGTAAGAAGAGGTAGAGGGGGTACCAGAACTAGGTTGGGCCATGGGGTGTATTGTGGGTGATGGCGGAGGTCCACTAATGGGTGGAGGAAAGGTCAAGGGGTATGGTTGTTGATAAGGGGGAGGAGGATAATAAGGGGGTCTACCATATGATGGTGGATATCGAGTTGTTCCATACATAGGTGGTTGTTGGGGCTGTGAATTATGGTGTGTAGTGGTACCAATCAATCCATCTGTTGAGTGAGACATCCCAGGTTTGTCTTGGCCAAATGGAATGGGTCTCGGGGTGTCAAGTAGTATTGTATATAAATACCCTGACTGTGAATAAATGAGTTTGAATTGTTGGTCCTTGTTGATGTATTCTTATTTCGATTGGGAGAAGGTGGCGGCCACATCTTTGGCAAGGAGGGAAACAAGTGATTTGAGAAACCAATTAAGGCATTGTTGTGGGGAGGCTTTATCTTTGCATAGACTACGTCATCGGTGCTATTCAAGAATGTGGTCCGTGATGTGCATGGCAGAATTTTGTTCAAAACTCTGAAAGTAATTTGAGACCATTGTCATGATGAATTGGTAGTTGAAAGAAGATCAGAAATGCTTTGGCCAACGATTCGAAGGTCACATGGGACCCAGAGTTTTATTCTACATACCACTTGGTCGATGGGCCAGTGAGTGTGCGTTGAAATAGTCTCAATCAGACATATTCATCCATAATTCTATTGGAGGAGCACCATAAATGGAAGGTCATGATATGGTTGGCTGGTTCGTCTCCCACTTTTCCTTCAAACTTGGGGATGTCTAAAGGTAGTTTGGTAGGCATTGCAGGCCATGTGGGGTCGTACGATATAGGATCATTAGTGAGTTTATTCAAATCCGGTATGTTGAGGGAAGCCAAGTATGGCATCTGGGGTTGTGGTCGAATATTAGTGCCATCCATGGTGGGAATTTTTTGTGTGCTTGACCTGAAAGAGGGTTAGATGGAGTTGTACTTCCTCCTTCAGAAGAAGTGTGTCCCCCACTTCCATGTAAAGGAGAGTGTGGGGATGTTTGACCTTAGGAAGTGGACCCAAGCAAAGTGGAACCAAGGAAAGTTGATCCCAAGATAGTATCACTCACAGGGGTTTGAGAAAGTATGGACGATGAGTTGGTAAGACTAGGAACTCCCCCAATAATGGGAGGGAGATTTAGAAAGCATCTGGAATGACGGGGATTCTATGGGTCCCCTATGATGTCTGACTAGAAAAGTGGATGTGTGCGGGTGGGGATGAGAGCAAATAAATGAACAAGAGTCTTTATAATTTTTTAACCTTCACAATATACTTCACAATCGTATGTAATTACAAGAGCATCATACATAAATCAATTTGATAAAGAAGCATGCATGTGGGTAGGTGGATTTTGTCCACGTGGGAGAACAAAAAAAACAACTTCTTGTGTCCTAAAAGATGTAACGTCCTTCCTCTAAAATAGCACTAGACCTTCCAGTAGTACTCGATAGTGGGGTCTGAAGCCACCAGAAAAGGAACTACTGAAGGATGAAGTAATCAGTTATATTGAGGGGTAGAGGGTGCATATCCCGAAAGAGCTGGCGATATTTCCCAATAGCCACACAAAATCCAATCAAGGTGCAATTGCAGTCCACAATTTGCACCTGGGTAGATGTCCTAAAATTTGGTCACTAGGTACCTCGGTCAAAGTGCGACATTTAGATTTTCGGCCTAAGAAATGGGTCACGGGATGGATCCCATCCAAGAGGTGGGTGCCTCAAGGGGGGACGCACAAAACAACAAGACCTCGGCCTTCAACCCTTCATGAGTATCTCCCTGCCTTATGGTGTAGGAACACTTGACTTGGAGGATTTTAAAGTTCCCTATTTGACAACTTCTATTGTTTGAAGATGTGAGAACCAGATAATGGGGAGTTATTTGGATGCATATCCCCAAGATCCTACCTAGACTAAGAAAAATTATTTTGGCACCTCCTGTGGAGGAAACTTAGTGAGTTTTAGAAAAAAATTAGATGTGGTTTTTTGAGAGATTTGGGGTGTGAGACAATCTCATCGAAATTAAGTGGGAGTGAATAGTTTTGTCAAGAAAAGGGTGGGGTATTTCAGAATCCCTTTGGAGGAAACTTACTTCAACCTCCACGTTTTGAGATGAAAACTATGTGAGTGAGTAGTGACTTTGTGTGTGAACAAGTGAAAGTGTGCCAAAAATTTTAATAAATTAGGTGTCACCTTGCTGCATGTTGACTTTGTGTGGTCCTTACAAGTCTTGATTACCTAATTAACTAAATTCCATTGGTACAACCTTGCAGAATTTTAAAGTCCCTACGAAACTAGCATGTGGACATGTGGGTCCTTACTATTCCTTTAACTCACTAGTGTGATTTAATCTAAGAAAGCTTTGAAACTATCCTAGATTGTGCATATGTGGGCATGTATAGACCCGTTACAAAACCTTTAAACTTCCATAGTGATTTAATCTAAGAAAGTAAACTTCAATCACTATCTTATCTTTGTAGCATGTGGGCATGTATGGTCCCTTACAATTTTAAGATGTGTTTGAAAAATGAACTAAGAGGAGTCTTGAGGGGGTTGTTATCCTCTCCTAAATATTTCTTCCTTTTTAAGGGAGATGAAATTTTCCCTCAATCTCTTTCTAATTCTCAATATTTCTTTGGGGCGTGAAAGAAGAGCATACTCAAAGATTGATATCCAATTTTCAGGTCCCAATGCAAGTTTTATATGTGATGTAGAATGATTCCAACTTAGACTTTAATCAAAGCAAGTCATCCATGTGGAAAAAATGAAAGAAAAAGAGGAAATAATGATTTTAACACCCTAAGTGCCTGTTTTTTGACTAATCCCTTCATATGGAGAGGGTATCTAAGTGTGGTGCATGTTACAATCTGCAAGAAATCAATTTTGAGAAGGCTATGGGCCTTCAACAGATCACAAAAACCCTTACAATATTTGATTTTTTGGGCAGATGCGCGGGTCTCATAGTAGACAGAGGCGCATTGGGTGCCAATGTGTAGATTAAAAACAACCTTAGGGCAAAGTGCACAAAGGGCACTAAGAAACACAGGGGGTTTCATCCACGTGCTCAGAAGACGTGCCTGTGGGTTATAACACCCGTGCACTTGTTGTTACACAGTCGTGAAAGAAATTCCAGATGAAATTCTCTCAACTCAGCTTTGAATTTGGTTTTTTGCAGATCATCTTGGGCCGGTTATGGTTCCTGCAAGTTAAAGAAACAAAAGGAAGAGTTAAAATAACCCAAATGGGGGAGGAAATTGATACCTTTCCCTAGTGGAGTCATCAATCTGTTGCATCTCTTTTGTTACCTAAATGAGAAAAATAGAGATGCTTACAAGCCCATTTGGGTTAGCTAGGAAAGATAGCAGTGAAGGAAAGAGTTAGAAGTATAAAGGATAAAGGATAAGCAAGAAATTAAACTAAGAACATTAAAAGAAACTAAACTAGAGTGCATAAAGAGATTAGAACAAAAATAACCAACACACATGCCACCAATGGAAATGATTGTATTAGTGGAAAGAAAACACCAAAGAGAAAGGGAGATATATGGGTCCCCTCTTCCTCCAAGGGAGGACTCTTGGATACCCAAATATTGAGCTCTTCTTACAAGTATCAAACTAGAATGAAACAGTGAAGAGAATCCAAAGCACATTCACTTAAGAGGTGATATGAATGGCTAAATGAAATGGTGCTTGTATACTCTTGATATGAAAAGAGGATTCTCCAAGAGAATACAAGGAGCATAAAAATACAAATGAATTCCTTGAAAATATAGTGCACCCATGGCCTCTTTTTATAGCATAGCTTTGAGGCATTATGCAACCAGTTCTTAGTGTGAACAAGGGGCCCTTTAGGGCACCTTTAGGTCTTTGACTAGACCCCCAGACGGATTCAACCAAGATTTGAGTGTCAAATCGACTTGGAAGCTGAACCATAAGTGGGTGGAAGGCCGACCAATATCATAAATGCGTCGTTTTGAGGTGTCTGCGGCTTTTTGCGTCCACAGTCGTGCATCAGGTGGTGCACTTTTTTGACGTTATCTAACTGTCGCACGTGCGCATGCACCTTGTGTAGTTTTAGCTTATGTTGAATTTATTGTTGGTTGTATAGTTTTGGACCTTTTGGAAATTAATTTTTGGTCCATGAGTGAACTAATGAGTGTTTTGAAGATTTTGGATTCCTCTAACCATTTCCAGATGAAATTTCAATGATAATAGGTGCATTATTCAATCCAAATGGCATTATTGTATACTAGTATGATCCCCATTCCATGGAAAAATTGGTCTTGTATCTGTCTTCTGATGCTATCTTGATTTGATGGTATCTCGAGAATCCTTCGGTGAATGAATAAGCTGCATGTCCTCCTACATTCTCCAAGACTTCATCTGTGAATAGGGTGGGGAACGGGTCATGTAAGAACGCATCATTCAACTTTCTCAAGTCAACGCATATTCTTATCCCCCCTTTTTTATTCTCCTAAACTACCATCATGCTTATCCATTCTGATTCTTCTATAGGTTCTATGATTCCAACCTCCAACATCCTATCAATATCAACTTTTACTTTTTGCTTATATATTGAGTTTAGTATGTATGGTCATTGTCTGAATGGTCTTACCTCACCTCTGAGTGGTATTTTTATTTCTCCTAGCTCTCCCGCTATGCCTTTCATTTTTGTGAACGTTCTTGGGAACATGTCATTGTATTCACGCAGTAACTCTGTTATACTTTCTATTGTTTGCTCATCCCAATAGTCTCCAATGTTGGCCATTTTTGGATTCTCCACTATCCCGATGTTGACTTTCTTCACCTTGATAGGCGTAGAAATAACTTTTGATTTTAGAGGTGGACCCTCCACTTCTCTCTCACCTTCAACTTTCTCAATTTGAATATCACGCAGGTCATCTTCATTTGGTACTTCTTCCTGCACATGGTAGCATGAAAGTAGTTCTTTCACTGTATGTCTATTTTGTTATTGTTCGTCTATTATAAGTTCAACTTCTGGTTCCTTAATAAATATCACCCATATTATGTGTTTAAGTGTTTCATCTATGTTGGGGTTGTCTTTCTCAAATGAGAAAGTGATTGTATATTTTTGTTGTAGTATTTTCCTGCTCGTAGTTCTTATGCGTAGTTCTTGGTATGTATACCAGTTTGTTGGGATGCCCTCTAATGTGTGTATGAAATGGTGAGTCCATTCCTCTGGTGGTTTCATTTTCCACATCATTCTACACTTCTCCAAGTGTCCTTCTAGTGCCCCCTATCCATCATATTTATTTTTTTGGTGGATTCCTTGCTCTGCACCAAACCTAATGCGTAGTAATCGCTTACATTTGTACCAGTCCTTGATTGTTTTTTTGTGTGCACCCCGCCATCTCACAAGTGTCACCTTGAGTGATATATCTAGTTCTAAGAGTCTTTTATTTTCTAACACTTCATCTTCATAGCGTGTTAAGAATAATTCTAGATCATTCGCCCCATGGAAGCTGGGTGGTTCCCTTATCTCCTTACCTACCCATATTATTGTGCGGTCTATTCTTGTGCATATTCTTGTGGAAACTTCATGTAACCTCTGTTGCCAATTATCTAAGCCTATATCTGAGTCTGACACACATGAGGTGATGCTCCACCAAATGAGTATCCCATCACTAGTTGGGTTTACCTAATCCTCATCTCGTGCAGTTCTTTTGTACAACTGGCTAATTTCCTCCAGGTCCAAGAACGTAGGCTCTATGAACCTTTCCCCTTTCGATGGGTCTAATGGCACAATGACCCTATATTCTCCTGAATCGAAGGTCATTTTCCACATCTCTAATTTGATTATGGATTGGTTATCAAACGCCCAATCCAAGCCAAGAAATGTTGGATAAGGTGTTGTGTCATCCACTATTTCTATTACTTGGAAGTCGTCTTTAGTCCACACTCCATCCAGGTCTACTGTCACTCCTTTTAGTCTTCCAATTGGTAGAACTCTGTGTTTATTTGCTAGTTTCAGTTGAACCGATGAATATCCTAATGTGGGCTCTCTCGTACATTGTCATGTATTCTTGGGTAATACATTGACTTTAGATCCTAAATCCAATATGATATCTCCCATGTTGAAATCTCCAATATTGGAGTTCAATCTAAAATCCCTACTTGTTCTCCTCCTTGTAGATAGGTGGTTGACCTTTTTTTAGTTCTAACTTTCCTTCTGCCTCTATGCTACATCTTTCTAGCATATTTTGTAATATTTTGATAGAGGATGGATCATTTAGTAATTTTACACATGATTGAAAAAATCCTTTGATCATACTTACTTGTCCTAGGGGTTGTGTTTCTTTGGTGTGATCCAATGATGGAGGCATCTCGTATTCTACTAATTCCTTACTATGCTGCACGGTTGATGTCGACACAATTTCTAGCTTCATAAATTATTGTTTGGTATTCTTAAATATCTCCTTCTCATTCTGCACATCAAACTGCTTCCTTGGTTCAGTATTCTTCTTCACCCATTGGTGTTGTACTGGCTCTTGTCATACTGCGTCATTTCATGTTTTAGCTCCTCCACGTGTAACTATGTTGATGTTTCTTCCTTCATCCCTCACTTCTGCTGAAATCCACTGAACATTCTGATTGTTTTGATTCCTATTTTACTGGATCTTCCCTAATAGCATAGGACAATCTTCCGTGTCATGATCCGATGCACGACAATATATACAAGTCATTGGTGGAAGTGGACATTCTCTTGCATAGTGTCCTAGTTGTTGACAATTGTGACATACCATTGGTCCTCTACCTCTTCCAAAGCCTCCTCTTGGTCTTCCTCTACCTCTGTAGCCATCTCAATCCCCTCGCAGCACGTTATACTGAGGCACCTGGTTATACTACGTAGTATTATAGTGTGGTTGTGCGGTATTATATTGCAGTTGTGGAGTGTTGTATGGTTGTTGCGCAGTGTTGTACTAGGTTGGTACTTGATTAAGCTGGGGTACGGCTTGCCCAGTCATCATTTCTACCTACACCCTGTATGCATATGATGTTCTCTCTCATCAAATTCATGGTTCTACAATCTTTTTCATCATGGCATACTGACTTGAAAAAGTTTCAATACGAGCTCTTTGGTACTGTCTAGTACTTCTGCATCATTGGGCAGTGATATGGATCGTGGCCCTATTTCTTACAGATCTCGTAGCATATTCCTCCTTTTGGTAATGGATTTGGCATTCCTACTGCCATGTACTGTGCAAATGTTGGACACTCGTTCTTATGGTGTCCTTCTGACCTACATGTGGTACACCAAACAAATTCTCTTTTGTCCTTGTTCTTGTTCTGGTTTAGCTAGAATGTTAAGTTCTTCAGATCCTCCTTCAACTCCTTGATGGTTGGATCTCTCTTCTGATATTGGTTCTCTTCCAGTTGTAGGTCTGCCTGTAGAGCCTCTGCCTACGTCTGAAACTTCTATTGTCGCAGTGCATATTTAAAGTGTGGTAACAATAAATTGACAAACACATGCCTATGTTAAATATCTGTCATGACATATTTCAGCTTTCCTTTCAGTCGTTTGAATCTCTTGCCAATCTCCCATAGGGATTCTCCTAGTTTCTGTCTAAACTATATCATCTCGTTCATGTATTGATCCTCTGAACTTGGCTTCTGGAACTCATTTATCATTATCTTCTTGATATCTCTAATCGTTCTGGTTTTCCCTTGTGGATTGGTTATGGCTAAACTCATATACCAATCTAGTGTGCGATCCATTAATGTGATAGCTAACTGTGCAAGTTTAGTGTCCTCGTCTTTGATCTATTTTTCTTCCCAAATATTTTCATAGATAAACAGGTGCTTCTTCAGGTCCTCCAATGATTCTCCTTTGAATTCTGGTAACCTGATGGTTGGGTCATGTCCCGCCATATTAAATGTTGAACTATTAGCTCTGTGCAGTGTATATATTTGACTGTTTCTTCCTAAACTCACTCCCCCAGTTGTTGTTCCTTGTGTAGATCTACTTCCTTCTCTCTTCCTTCTTCTGAAATTTAGTTGTCTAAATGGTGGTGTTTTTCTTGGTGTATTAGTTGCACCTCGGTTTATAGGTTCCACACTGACACTGATATGGATAGGAGTGTTTCCTTCTACTTTCTCTCTTGGAACTCTCATATTCCTCTCATATGTCGCGCGTAGGATTTATTCAATCTTCTCCATATCCTAGAGATCTTATACCTCCTCTTCATCACTTTCCAAGCCTTCCCTCATGGCTACATCTTTCTTCTTGGTGTTCATATTGTATTGGTTGCATACTCCACTGTACATCCTTCCATTTTTCTCCATGATCTGATTGATCTAGTCGTCGTCCATCATAATTGGGTCCAAGGCCTCCTCCTTCTTTCCTTTGTCCCGTTCTCCTTCCATTTCTCATTTTCCTATCAGTGCTTCTAATGCAGGAGCATCTCCCATGTCAAGCGAGCCAGCGCGGAAGCGAGAGACAGCTAGACAAGCCAACACAAATTTTGAAATCACCTTGGGAGTTGTTGCGCAATCTTAAGTGAAGTCATTAAGATGAGGCGCACTTGTGTAATGTAATCGTACCTTGAGCCTTTAGCTCTCATCCTTAGTAGGTAGGAGGCATTTAAAGTAGTTAATGCAGGTAGATAGAATTTAATTCTAGATTAGACAGTTTGAGAGCGCAAGAGGGAAACGGGATATAGACACCCTCATTGTGTATTGTAACATTATTCTGAAGAAGGAAGAGAAAGAGAATGCAGAGAGCTGTATAAGAACACCCATGTACAAATATTTGGATTAATAGAAGAGGTTGATTCAAATTCATGGTTTGTGTTGTTCTTTATGTATTGATGTTGAATGATATGCTCATGAATGTTTTATTCCTATTATACATTTTCTTTGATATGTTGTGTATATGATTTCATGCTCTAAGTTGAAGTCTGAAAGGAAGAGGGAATGAGTTTCAATTGTTTCTCTATCTGAGCAAGAATTCCTGCAAGGAGTGCAATCGAAGTTGTCCACAAGGAGTGCGTTGACAGAAGGCTCAGGTATTTTAGCTCTTGTTCTCATTCAGAAGTGCAGACAGGTGCAGGAGCCATGCAAGGAGTGCGCAGGCTGAGAGGAGTCTCATAGGAGCGAACTGAGTGAAGCTATTGAGAGACCGTTGCTGCAGAGTGTGCGCAAGGTTGAAGAGCGTTTAACACTTCAGGTGTTTGGGAGGTCGCCGCAAGGAGTGCATGCAAAGATCCTCTTTGAGTCTCGAAGTTGTGAGAAGTTCAAGAGGAGTAAAGCCTTTGAAAACATTGAGGGGCATAGTAAGTTTGTAGCGCAAGAGGATAAGTCCAGGGAAGAGTCCTTGGCTTCCTTCATAGAAATCATCAAAGGGAAGAGATCGACGGTTAGAAATCTACGGAGAGGATTAGCGAAATCCCACCAGCCGTCAGATCTGCCAGAGAAGTGAGGAGGTTACGATTGCATCCGGAGTTCAAGCTCAGGAGATTGTGGACTGTTGGATCGTCACACAGACACCCGTCAGCCATTGGATTGACCAGGAGTTGCATGAGGTTTAAGCTTCGTGAACGGGAGGAGGAAAGTTCTGACCCAAGGTGTGGCCATCGGGGTTTCGGCATTCGCAAAATCGGAAGTCCTGTGAGCAAGTGATGGGGGAAAATCCATGTTGGAAACCCCGTAAAGGATCGGCACCATCCATCAGTCAGGACACATGGACGAGATCGAAAGCCCCATCGACATTTCAGTAACCGAGACTCACATAGGTAAGTGGATTGGGTTTATATAATTGGCGAAACCCGAGGTTTGATATGAACCGTCCATCCACTTGGGACATGTGTCAGAAATCTGAGGGAAGTCAGGAATCGACATTTTGTGAGTCAGGGAGACAAGGAGGACTTGCAACTTGGAATCGTGAAGTCCAATTTTCCAAAAAGAGGAGAGCTCCGTGTGGGACACTGTTGACGTCATCTCTCCATAGCGAGGTATCGGGAATTTCCACAGTGAAAACCCCAAAGTGGAGAGGATCGTCCATCCTTGAGGACGTGGGGCATCGATCTCGACTTTCGAAGAAAGTCCTGGAGAAGAGTCATATCTGGGAATCAGCTTTCGAAAGATCGAGGAAAGTGGAGGTAAAATCACTTCGGTAATTGAAGTCGTGAAACCCTGAGGGAGATCTGGAGCCGTTGATTTTAGTGACTGATCACGTCCATTGATTGTGTTCATGGTGGAAGGGAATCCTAGTGATGTCAAATTGGGATTCGGAGAGTCGGGAATCTGGAGGACGAGAGGTCGCCTACATCTCGACATCAGAAACCCCGAAATCCCGAAAGGTGGTAAGACGGAGGTCATGTGAAAAGAGGTCGTGTGGACCACGAGCCTAGCTCAGAGGCTGATCGGAGATTATAGTATATTGACAAAGCGGAGATGGGGATATCGAGAACCAAAGGGTCATGACATCGGGAGTTTGAAAACCCCGAAACTCGATTTTCTATTTTTCTGTCGTAAAGAGAACAGTGATCGAGCCTAGAGGATGCGAGGAGAAGAAAATACCTATGGGCCAATTATATGAAGGAGATTCCAGTGGAGAATCGAAGGAGCCACTTCAGCTCAAAATTTAGAATTAGAACGATCCCTAAGACCGAGAGGGCAGCACAGAGGTCTCTGTCAAGGCAGAGGGTGCGGTCTGCGTTAGTTTGGTATCAGAGCTTAGAAAAGTTTCTTTGCTTTCTGTAGCAGGGAGAAGGAAGATTCACCATGCCACCAAGGAGAAGAGATAGACAATCACCTGATCTAGAGGAGGAAAGGGAGACATCTAGAGGAAGGGGTAGACAGGTGTAGAATCCAGAAGTAGAAAGAGATCTGCATAACATACGCGCCAGACTTGTGGACATGGAGATACGACAAAAATGCACAGCTGATGTAGGAGATATCAGTGAGTTCAAAAGTGAATATGATGTTGGGCATGGAGACAAAGAAGTCACAGCAGAAGATGTAGCCAATGAACGCTTGCTTAAAGCTGTTGCAAGGATGGGTGCAAAGGCGAAGATGGACATTCTAGTTTATGAGGGAAATATGGATGTAGAAGAGCTTCTAGACTGGATTAGAGCTCTAGACACATACTTTGACTATGAATATGTCGAAGAAGACAAGAAGGTCAAGCATGTTATCATGAGATTAAAAGGACATGCCGCATTGTGGTGGGATGAACTACAAGAGGATAGGCGTTGCCAAGGCAAGCAGAAAATTAAGAGCTGGGACAGGCTGATTGCAAAGATGAAAGAAAAATTCATCCCCAGGGATTATCAGATTTCTTTATTCAGGAGAATGCAAAACCTGAGACAGAAGCTGATGTCAGTGAAGGAATATACTGAGGAATTTTACAGGCTGAACATCAGGGCAGGTCATCATGAAAGAAATGATGAAAAAGTAGTCAGGTATATGAATGGCCTGAGATATGAGATTCAGGAAGATATGAGCATGGTAACCATCTGGACGGTGGAAGATTCTTATTAGATGGCTCTGAGAGTGGAAGAGAAGTTGAGCTGAAAGAAGAGTCAGAGGGGCCGAGGTAGGAGTCAACCTAGAGGCAAATCAGTTGCCCAGGATAGATATCAGAAGCCCAAGGAGGACTGGAAGAAACCTCAGACACAGATAGAGAGAGGTGGAACCTCATGGCGAGGGCAGCAATATGCTGAACAGAGAAGGCAGCATACTGAGCAGAGATGATATTATGCTGACAGTAACACTTTTCCTCGTACTAGAGGAAGAGGAAGAGGAAGAGGTGGAGTAATCACATGCTTCACATGTGGAAAGAATGGACACAAGTCTTATGAATGTCCAGATAAAAAGAAAGAGGGTGGAGAGACTCACATCGCCAAGGCACAGAGGTGAGATGTGAAGGCAGAAAATGTTGAAGGCGGAAGATCGTTGATGATGCGAAAAGTCCTTTTGACACCTGAGAAGGAGGTGGAGAGTTCAGTCCAAAGGAATAGAATTTTTAGGACTGCTTGCAAAACTAGGGACAGGGTATGCAAGGTCATAGTAGACAATGGTAGCATGGATAATCTCATTTCTACAGAGATGGTAGAAAAGCTGGAGTTGGAAATGATTGAACATCTGAGTCCATATAGAGTTTCATGGCTACAAAAGGGACATCAGGTAAATGTCACTAAGCAGTGTTTAGTTGAATTCAAGATAGGAGGATATAATGATAAGATTTTATGTGATGTTATTCCTATGGATGTTTGTCATCTATTGTTGGGGAGACCATGGAAATATGATAGAAATGTGATTCATGATGGGAGAGTGAACACATACACCCTAGAGAAGAATGGGAGGACACACATGTTGCTTCCAATTAAGGATAAGGAGGTAAAAACGGAAGTAAGCAACACTATACTTCTCATGAGTGGGAAGGAACTCCTTACCGAGGTCAAGAAGAAGGAGGAACCACAATTCATTGTGGTCAGGAAACCGAAAATTGTTCTGACTAGCACAAGAGTGGATGATTTACCAGAGGAGGTTCAAGAACTGCTGGAAGAGTTCGCTGACATTGTAGTGGACGAATTACCTCGTTCGTTGCCACCGATCAGAAGTGTGAGTCATCATATTGATCTCATACCAAGAGCCAGTTTGCCAAACAAAGCCGTGTACAGATTGATTCTGCAGGAGAATGAAGCAGTTAAGAGACAAGTCCAGGATTTGTTGGACAAAGGATTAGTTAGGGAAAGCTTGAGTCCATGTGTTGTTCCAACAGTACTCAGTCTGAAGAAAGACGGAGGTTGGAGAATGTGTACTGATTCAAGAACCATTAATAACATAACCATTAGGTATAGATTTCCATTGCCAAGTATGGATGATCTGATGGACTGTTTAAGTGGGGAATTTTTTTTTTCGAAGATTGATCTGAAGAGTGGATATCACCAGATTCGTATGAGGGAAGGTGATGAATGGAAGACAGCATTCAAAACCAATGAGGGGTTGTATGAATGGCTTGTTATGTCGTTTGTCTTAACAAATGCATCGATTACCTTCATGAGGTTGATGAACGAAGTCTTGAGGGAATTCATCGGGAAATTTATCATTGTGTATTTGGATGACATACTGGTTTTCAGTAAAACAAAAGAGGAGCATCTGAAGCATTTGGCTACAGTGATGCAAAAATTGTAGCAGGAGAAGCTATTGATAAACATGAAGAAATTCTCATTCATGAAGACAGAGCTCATTTACTTGGGGTTTGTTATTTCGGAAAATGAGTTGAGTATGGATCCAGATAAGGTGGAGGTAATCAAGAATTGGCCATCACCGAGGAATGTATTTGAGGTGAGAAGTTTTCATGGATTGGCTAGTTTCTACCAAAAATTCATCAGGAATTTCAGTGGAATTAGTGCAGCGATGATGGATACAGTGAAGAAAAGACATAAGTCTTTTCACTGGACTGAAGAGGCCGAGAAGAGTTTTAATATGTTGAAGAGGAAGATCATGGAAGAACCAATTTTGGTGTTGCCGGATTTCCAAAAGACATTTCAGGTGAAATGCGATGCAAGCGAATTTGCAATCGGAGCAGTCTTAAGTCAGGAAGACAGGCCGATAGCGTATTTCAGCGAGAAGATGAATGAAGCAAAGTTGAAATATTCCACTTATGATAAGGAATTTTACGCTATCATACAGGCACTGAATAAATGGAGGCATTACTTGATACTGAAAGAGTTTGTCTTGTACAGTGACAATCATGCACCGCAGTTTGTGACTCAACGGGAAAAGTTGAATCAAAAACATGTCAAATGGGTTGAATATATGCAAAATTTCACTTTTGCGATTAAACATATTTCTGGTACTGCTAACAAAGTTGTTGATGCTTTGAGCAGGAAGTGTTTGTTGTTGCAGGAGTTCAGAGTCAAAACATTGGGTTTTGATGATCTCAGGAACATGTGCGCTGATGATCAGGATTTTGAGGTGTATGAAGCAGCTGAGAATCCAATTCTCAGAGACAGAAGCCCGTGGATAGAGTATATGATCCAGGAAGGATTACTGTTCAGAGGTAATCAACTGTGTATTCCAAAATGCTCCATGAGGGAGAATCTGTTGAAGGAAAAACACAGTGGAGGATTGACAGGGCACTTTGGCCATGACAAGACGTTCGCAAAGTTGAACGAGTCATATTTTTGGTTGGGAATGCGAGAATACGTCAAAATATTTGTGGACAGGTGTATAATTTTTCAGCATTCGAAGGGGAAGAGACAGAATGCAGGATTCTATCAACCATTACCCATACCGGAGAGGCCGTGGGATGCGATTAGCATGGATTTTGTATTGGGGTTGCCAAGAACACAAAGAGGTTGTGATTCAATCTTTGTGGTGGTGGATAGATTTTCCAAGATGGCACACTTCATCCCATGTTAGAAAACCATTAACACAACTCACATTGCGAACCTGTTTTTCAAAGAAGTCATTCGACTTCACAACTTACCAAGGAGTATAGTTTCGGATCGAGACACCAAATTGATAGGGAATTTTTGGAGGACCTTATGGAAGAAGCTGGGAACTAACTTGGAATTTAGTTCAGCTTATCATCCTCAGATGGATGGACAGACAGAAGTGGTGAACATAAGTCTGGGAGACTTGCTGAGAAGCCTGGTAACAGAGCACCACAGCCAGTGGGACAATATATTACCACAGGAAGAGTTTGCTTATAATGACTCAGTCAATAGGAGCACAAGGAAAAGTCCATTTCAGGTTGTTTATGGCATGCATCCGAGAGGAATTTCTGAACTGAGGGATTCAGAATAGACTACGACTAGGAGCGCTAGTGCAGAGGAATTTGCAGAGGCGATGAGGGAACTTCACAGCTAGGTGAAGGAACGATTGCTGGAATCAAGTCAGGAGTATAAGCGAAGAGCAGATCAGCATAGAAGACAACTTCAGTTTGAGGTTGGTGATCTAGTCCTGGCACATTTGAGAAAAGAAAGGTTCCCGAGAGGAACATATAATAAGCTAAAGATGAAGAAAATCGAGCCATGTAGGGTCTTGAAGAAAATTGGGACAAATTCTTACGAGATTGAATTACCCGATGGGATCAGAATTTCTCTGATATTCAATGTCTCAGATTTGTACCCATATAGAGCTGGAGAAGAAAGCACTGGAGATGATAAACCAGTGATCCATTGGACAAAGCAGATGCCAGTTGCAGAGAAGCCACAGATAGAAAGCATACTGGAGAAGAGAATTGGCAAGAAGACCAGAAGAAAATAATACTTTGAATACTTGGTCAAGTGGAAAGACCATCCAGTTGAAGATGCCAGCTAGGAGAATGAAGCAGAGATTCTGAATCATGGATAGACCGTGCGTGAGCTCATGGATAGGATCCCATGAAAAATTTTCAAATGAGGGAGTATGATGCAGGAGCATCTCCCACGTCAAGCGAGCCAGCGCGGAAGCGAGAGACAGCTGGACAAGCCAACACAAATTTTGAAATCAACTTTGGAGTTGTTGCGTGATCTTAAATGAAGTCATTAAGATGAGGCACACTTGTGTAATGTAATCGAACCTTGAGCCTTTAGCTCTCGTCCTTAGTAGGTAGGAGGCATTTAAAGTAGTTAATGCAGGTAGATATAATTTAATTCTAGATTAGACAATTTGAGAGCGCAAGAGGGAAACAGGATATAGACACCCTCATTGTGTATTCTAACATTATTCTGGAGAAGGAAGAGAAAGAGCATGCAGAGAGCTGTGTAAGAACACCCATGTACAGATATTTGGATTAATAGAAGAGGTTGATTCAAATTCATGGTTTGTGTTGTTCTCTGTGTATTGATGTTGAATGATATGCTCATGAATGTTTGCTTCCTGTTATACATTTTCTTTGATATGCTATGTATATGATTTCATGTTCTAAGTTGAAGTCTGAAAGGAAGAGGGAATGAGTTTCAATTGTTTCTCTATCTGAGCAAGAATTCCTACAAGAAGTGCAGTCGAAGTTGTCCGTAAGGAGTGCATTGACAGAAGGCTCGGGTAGTTTAGCTCTTGTTCTCATTCAGAAGTGCAGACAAGTGCAGGAGCCGTGCAAGGAGTGCACAAGATGAGAGGAGTCTCAGAGGAACGAACTGAGCGAAGCTATTGTGATACCATTGTTGCAGAGTGTGCGCAAGGTCGAAGAGCGTTTAACACTTCAGGTGTTTGGGAGGTCGCCGCAAGGAGTGCATGCAAAGATCCTCTTTGAGGCTTGAAGTTGTGAGAAGTTCAAGAGGAGTAAATCCTTTGAAAACATTGAGTGGCATAGGAAGTTTGTAGCACAAGTAGATAAGTCCAGGGAAGAGTCCTTGGCTTCCTTCGTAGAAATCATCAAAGGGAAGAGATCGACGGTCAGAAATCTACGGAGAGGATTAGCAAAATCCCGCCAGCCGTCAGATCTGCCAGAGAAGAAAGGAGGTTATGGTTGCGTCCAAAGTTCAAGCTAAAGAGATTGTGGACTTTCGGATCATCACACAAACACCCGTCATTCATTGGATTGACCAGGAGTTGCACGAGGTTTAAGCTTCGTGAACGGGAGGAGGAAAGTTCCGACCCAAGGTGTGGCCATCGGGATTTCAACATTTGCAGAATCGAAAGTCCTGTGAGCAAGTGATCGGGGAAAATCCATGTTGGAAACCTCGTAAAGGATTGGCACCATCCATCAGTCGGGACACGTGGACGAGATCGGAAGCCCCATCGGCATTTCAGTCATCGGGACTCACATAGGTAAGTGGATTGGGTTTATATAATTGGGGAAACTCGAGGGTTGATCTGAACCGTCCATCCACTTGGGACGCTTGTCAAAAATTCGAGGGAAGTCGGGAATCGACATTTCGCAAGTCAGGGAGACAAGGAGGACTTGCAACTTGGAATCACGAAGTCTGATTTTCCGAAAAGAGGAGAGCTCCGTGTGGGACCTTGTTGACGTCATCTCTCCCTAGCAAGGTATCAGGAATTTCCACAGTGAAAACCCCGAAGTGGTGAGGACCGTCCATCCTTGAGGATGCGGGGCATCGATCTCGACTTTTGGAGAAAGTCCTGGAGAAGAGTCATATCGGGGAATCGACTTTCGAGGGATCAGGGAAAGTGGAGGTAAAATCACTTTGGTAATTGAAGTCGCAAAACCCCAAGGGAGATCTGGAGCCGTTGATTTTAGTGACCGATCACAGCCGTTGATTGTGTTCACAGCGGAAGGGCATCCTAGTGACGTCACATCAGGATTCGGAGAGTCGGGAATCTGGAGGACGAGAGGCTGCCTACATCTCGACATCAAAAACCCTGAAATCCCGAAAGGTGGTAAGATAGAGGTCATGTGAAAAGAGGTCGTGTGGACCACGAGCCTAGCCTAGAGGTTGATCGAAGATTATAGTATATCGAGAAAATGGAGATCGGGAGATCGGGAACCAAAGGGTCATGACATCGGGAGTTTGAAAACCTCGAAACCCGATTTTCTATTTTTCTGTCGTAAAGAGAACAGTGACCGGGCCTAGAGGCTATGAGGAGAAGAAAAGACCTATGGGCCAATTATCTGAAGGAGATTCTAGTGGAGAATCGAAGGATCCACTCTGGCTCAGAAGTTAGAATTAGAACGATCCCTAAGATCGGGAGGTCAGCGCAGAGGTCTCTGTCGAGGCAAAGGGTGCGGTCTGTGTCAGCTTCCCCCCTTCCCCCATGCACAGAAGGAATTTTAGTTGTCTGAATTCATTGTCATTACACCATTTTAATATAGAAATATTTGAATGGTAGTATATAATGATATGGCATACCTACCTTGAGGTCCCTTCAATAATTCTTGTTAAATTGTGTTGTACGACTTTCTTGTATCTACTGCAAACTCTGTGATAAATACGGAAACAATGTTGTCTAACCAGAAATATACTACACACTTAAAATTATTATCAACGTGTTGTAGTTGCACGATCTCTTCAGGATTCCACTCTAGATTTCTGATCTGATTTGTTTGATGGTTGTATTTTAATATTTTGATCCACTCCTACAATATGTGTGGAAAATCACAGAAAAATGATTCATGCAAGTCGGTGAATACGTACTTGTCTGGATACTTGCGCGGAGTTATATTTGGGTTTATGTTATCTTTATGCGCAAACTCTATCTCCTTTTTCTTCAACCATCTTTCAATCTCTGACTTCGTGGGATTCCACGGTCTCAACATCCCCTTTTAGCTTCGCATTCTTTCACCTTATTTTCATCTGATCCTATATTATTTTGACATGTCTTCCGCAGATCTCATATGATCAATCCCATTGCCTTCCAATCAACCGACAATGGAACCATTTTTTGGTTTTGATTCCCTTTTATATATTTACTATTACTGGTCGTAAGGGATTCTGATTCTATTGACCATTACAGATTGACCCCGGTTCATAACTAAGAATTTTTCCAAAAAAATCCCTTAAAGACTATCGACCCCTCTGGTAACCCAAAAGGGAATGAAGCACACAAAGTTCACTATGCAGTCTCACCTGAGATAGATCTATGGGTGGTTGCAATACTCATTTGTTTGCAACCTGAGACTGAGCAAGATCTGCACCTTGACCTTTATTCAGTTCATTTAACATCTAGTATAACATTCATTCTATGTATGCATGTGGAATATCATATTTACTTAGTTACTTCATTCATTCAACATTCATCCACTAATCATATGCAAAGACATATTCATTCAGTCACATAACACAATGTTATTATGGTTCACCCCCTCCTGGGCTACGTCCACAAAGATCTGGTTCTAAGGATTTTATTATGTTTTGGAAATCTCCATGTTGTGCATGGTTAAAATCTTAGTTCTTATTTCTTCCCACAGGCTCCTCGATCCCTACGAGGCTTACTATATCAGACCAGTCTCCTCAGCCTGCGATCTAACCCTCACGATCTATTCGCTCATGCCCTTTCTAGCTCACTAGTAACTCATATCCTCCTTACAATTCTCTTCCTTTCTTTGTATATCTCTCATCCCCCTCTCTCTCCATATCTTCTAGCTCTATGTATATATCTCTTATATTTTTCTTTGGTTCACCAACCATTACAATATATTACAAAAAACCTAACCCTAGCGTCGTTAGGTCTTCCATGCATGTGTGCATGTTTCTTTTCCTTCCAGTTGTCTCTTTCCTCTTGCATGCTTCTCTTCCAAAAATAGCCTTTATTTATGATTCATCCTGCATCCAACACCTGCCATCTTGCATGAGGATGGCCCTGATTCCTTTCCTTGAAACATCACATTCCAGGAAAAAAGTCTTTGTGAATTCGGGAAGTGTCAGGACATGAGTCGTGCACATAATGTTTTTCATAGCATGGAAGAATTTATCATCTTCTGGAGTCCAAGTGAAAGCATTATTTTTAAGGAGAGCAGTGAGAGCTGCCAGAATTTTAACATAATTATGAACAAACTTGCGATAATATCTTGTTAAACCCACAAAACCACACAATCTCTTAATATTTTTAGGGAGAGGAAAATCCTTCATGGCTTCAGTTTTCTTAGGATCCACCTATACACCATCCTTTCCAACAATATGACCCAAGTACTCCACTTACAAGGCTCCAAAGGAAAATTTAGATTGTTTGGGGAAAATTTGGTGTTGAGAGAGTATATGGAGAACTTGATCCACATGGGAGAGATGGGATATCTAAGTTTTACTATAGATGAAAATATCATCAAAGAAAACCAAGAAAAAATGATGGAGAAAAGGATGGAAGATATGATTCATGAGACTTTAGAAAGTGGAGGGAACATTACACAGGACAAATGGAAACACCAAGAACTCATAGTGACTCTCATGAGTTCTAAATGCAGTCTTGGGAATGTCTTCCTCTTTCATATGGATTTGGTGGTAGTAATTCGAAAATCCTTAAATACCAATTATAATCTTTAAAAACTCATTTTAGCATCTAACTTGATTCAGAATAATTCTTGATTGTATTGAGGTGATTTGCAGAAAAATGATGTTGTGATTCTTTCCAAAATCTCATAAATTGATGATTAATTTGAAGAATTATGAGATAACACAACAGAAAATAAAATAACTCAAATTATACAATATTGATGGCATACATCTCTGAATTCCCTTCAAACAATTAGACGGCTTCTCATAGTCTCAAATTTTCAAATTACAAATACAAAATGGACTTACAAAAGCCAATTTTGAAGTCACTATCCAATTCCGCTACTAAAACTCAAAAATACAGTTTACCATTGAATTCCTTGTGAAATTATGAGAAAAATGAGTATAAAGTCAAACATATTCTGCAGTGGCTCAATTTTACCCTCTTTACGTGACAAACGATGCAGTATGGTGCTCATTGGTGGAAATATGGACTAAGAATTTCATAGAAATCATCTTAGAACAAAAATAGCATCACCATTGTACTCCTCTCAAGAAAATGAGAAAAATGAGTATAAACATGTCTATGTTTGGACAAAGTACCTCATGGCATGCAAATCGAGACAATACTAAACTTGGCTCCTCTTTCTACACGTAAAATGATGCATTTGTACACCATCAGGATCTGTTCCAACATTTGGATTTGTGTCCACCTCGGACTATGTGTAACATCAGAATTTGTGCCATTAAATACGTTGGGTCAGGGATCGATCCCAACCCTCTCCCTACATACCCGAGTTTCGTTCCAACCATAATAAATAAAATTTATTGTACTTATAACCCTAAAAGGCACCGATGGTGCATTGGTTGGGGCGTTCGAATATTGTATGGCATGTCACGGGGTCAAACCCCATCGATCTTGCCATATTTATAGTGTTTTTTTATATTGTTTAAACCATATATTAAAAGTTCATTGGTATTCTATATATGCGATGGCATATAGTTTAAACGACCGTGTGAATATAGGGATTTGGTTACATGGAACTTTGAAAAATCATGGGCTGGGGGCTTTATCCCTTGGTCCTTTTTCCACTGAATGAACCTTTACCAAAACTTAAATACAATTCCCGCCATATATGGTTGAGTAGAAATGCTATGGCATGATGTAAAAAGGGAGTTTGTGTAAGGTTATGGGAGGTCACGGGTTCGATCCTTTGTGTTAGCACATAATCATGTAAGGGGTTCTCTCCTGAAAGAAGCGTCCCCTTGGGAAAAGAAAGAAATCTGTGTTTCAGGATTAATCCGTAAGTGCGAACACTAACCGATCTCCCTAGATCCACCTGGATCTAGAACAAAACAGGACGGAATAATACACTTTCCCTAGATCTAGCCTATTGAATGAACTAAGAGATAAGGATCATGGACATACCTTATGAACACTTTCCTTAGGTCTCTGTTGTTCCATGCTTCGCTCCAATGCTCTTGCGCCATTCAAATCAAAACAGTACAAACCAATCGAAGTGAAAGCAAATCAATATATTCAATAGCTAATCTATACATATGATCAAGGAGTTATGTAATAAAATGACATCATCTTTATGGGAAAGGGACATATTACTGTATTGAATTAATTGAAAGTGAAACTTACAACCTAAGACTTGATGTTGTATATCTCCTTTTGATGGCTCCTAGCTCTGACACACACACTTGCTCATGCATGAAGAAAATCAACCATTTTTTATGACCTTGCTGGTGTCTCTAGTTGTTGTAGCATCAGTCCTTCATACAGGCTTTCAATAATTCTCCAATCAATCTCTTGCTAGCTTGCTTCTAACCTTTTCCATAAGCATTCCCCTCAATATATAGGAGAAGATAGATTAGTTACTTGGATAGGAATGATCCCAAGATATCTGGAATGCCAGCACCTGAACAACCATTCGAAGCCAACTCATGTTTCTAGAAGATTCCCTTCTAGAAGGTTCGAGATTTTATCTTTTTCCTTCCTTTGGAACATGTTCGCACCCTAACAGTTAGGTACAGTGCGAACCCTTTGCACCCCAGCTTAATGCAGCCTGCGAGAATCAGGCATTCTCGCAGGCAAATATATAGGTAGCCTGCGAACATCCCTTAAAAGCATGATTTCTGGAAGAAGACAAATGTAACTTTTCTCAGGAAAGTGTTCTTAGTGAAGAGCTTGATTTTCCATTATCATAACATCATCACGATGACCAAAATTGTGGATAACAGAATGCCCCCCAAAGTCTGAGAGTGGAATTAGTGACAGTTGATAGACTTTGTAAGCTGCATGTGTGTGTCAAGAACCAAGAGCACATCTAATCGGAAACCTGCAAACATCCAAGCATCGACATAATATCATGTATACCAATTCCTGAGGTAGGAATTCCCATACTCAGATCATAGACTGATGACATCATAGACAAAGGTCATGGCCACCAATCATACACTATGGATCCATGCCTTCACAATATAGCATAGCCACCTGAATACACTGTGGATCTATGCGACAAATTTTCAGTCAAGACGACATAGCCACGAAACATACACAGTGGATCTATGTGTCGCAAATTATACATACTCTATCGCAACCTGGATCACTTAAGACAATATCCAGGGTCTTCAATCTCATTGCCCAAAGTACGATTCTAACCATGTGATTACATGTGTCGAAGTCGAACATGGTAGAAACCACTTAATTACCGGCCATTGTTGTAACCGTTAACAAGTGCGAGGGAAATCACCATTGATGTCAATGACTCCCAAGGTACTAAAGTAAAATCCATCAAGTGTGAATAAAGGAGTTGATGTCGAACATCCGATGGAATCTTCCGATCAGGGGTCAATGATGTAAACCCACCGTCGAAAGCGAGGAAACTTTCCATTGAGGCATGCAAGCTCCAAGGCACTGAATGATTTCTAAGTCTTAATTCTGGATAATGTATTGAAGTCGACAGAACAAGACTCGTCATAGGGGGGCCTTGATGTATCCCCCATCAATGACACGAAATGAGTAACAGAGTTCGAAAGTGAAACAGAGCATGTAGCAACTGGACTTTGGACACAGGGAAGGCCGACATGAAGAGAATGGATAACTGCAGATGGCCGACTCGAATAGAGGTTTCAAACGGACTTCTCTTGAACATATGACACGACCAATGATTTGGCAGCATCGACTCAAATACGACACATGGAAATATATTGATATCAAATCGAATGAGAGACAAATGGATTACCCAAACTAGTTTCGAATGATGAATAGGGGGTGTCATGTTCAAGAGCGACACTTACTGCCAATTAATATAAAGATGAAACATATCCCTTTCCCAAATTTTCCCCCACCATTTCTGGCAAGTACCTCTTTATTTTTACGCAAGCTTGAAGAGGATCACATATGCTTGTTGATATAAGCTCATCCTTCGGACGAGTCCCTCGAAGTATTTTTAACGAACCCTAGGAAGGAGTGGTTCAGTCCCATTACAGGTCTGTCAATGTTTGTTTAACGAGTCCAGAGATAGTAAACTCGAAGGTTTTTCAAGATTATAGAGTTTGGAAAAACACTCAAAAGAGAACTCTCTCAATTCATTTTTCGTACAATAGTCCAACGAGACCGAAAAAGGGTTAAACTATCGCTCGAAGGATGCATACTTCAAATACTTTATCGAGCGTGAAAATAGCAAGGTCGCTCGACGATCTTTTCCTATTTAGAGAGTCTGAAAAGAGCTTAAAGATAACTCCAGGGGGGTTCCTTTTTCGTATAACCACAACAAGCCCTAAAAAGAGATAAAACGACGCTCGATCACGTTCTTATGTTTTTCACAAGTGCAAGAATGGATAAAAGGTGCTCGAGGTTTTATGTCAAAACCATAGAAAACAATCAAAATCACACCACACCAAGGAAAAATTATGTCCACAATCATCCATCTTTCTCACCTGCAAGTCATTTCACTCATTTTCACATTAGTGATTAGGGTTAAATAATGAATAAACATAAAAAACCCATATTTGATATAGTAAAAAGTAATTAAAATAAGTCAATAACACAATTTACCATATCATTTCACACTTTTACCAATTGAGTTCAAAAACCCTCATTTTACCCTCTACATTCGGTGATGATTTCCGGGAGCTACAGGTGATTATTTGGCAAGCCGTCAACGGCATTTTGGTAAGTTCTCAATCCTTGATCTTTTCATGGTTCAAAATTATAATTTCATTGGTTAAAAGTCAAGTTTTAAGTTAATTTTTTTAACCCTATGCGCATGGAGGCATTCTCGCAGGTGGCCCAAACGGGACCTGCGAGAATGACTCATTCTCGTAGGTGGGCCTTAAGCTGCCTGCGAGAAGTTCATACTGCGTGTAATAGGTCACCTGCGAACAGTGCAAAGTTCAAAAATTTATGCAATGTTTAGCCAAAAGAAAAATTTTATTTCATGTATAAGATCATTAACCATGTTTGTATGTTCTTTATGCAGGTAAATAGCCACAACCATGGGGCTAGAGTGGCGGGAACGAGAGCACGAGGAGGATAACGCCAATGTCGAAAACCATCCTCCCACCATAGCTGCACTAAGAGACTATGGTCTCTTGAAATATTTCTGTATCCCGGGCATGAGAGCCCAAGTTCGATTATTGGAGTACCTAGTCCGAATGTGGGATCCGAACCAACAATTTTTTATCATGGGAGCTCATACATTGACTATTGACATTGAGGACATCTATTTCTTGACCATATTATCTCGTCGTGGGTCCTATGTCAGTCTGACCGGCAACAGAGCAGGGGGTTTAAAGATGAGTGAATATTGCAACCAGTACTGCGTACCTGAGGCCGAAAGAAAGAAAGGGAAAGTGGCCATCTGGGGAGTAACTGATCTAACTCTCCGCACTATTCTCTTTACCATTTCTCATATGGTAGGAAGTGCCACTCCACATATGGCTTTGCAGAGCTATTTCCAGTATGCCATCGAGTGTACTGAGCCCCGGGTATTCAACTGGGCTGATGCAGTTTTACGCAATATCAAGAAACAATTGACTAAGTGCAGGCGTGGAGATCTGAAACAGTTTGGATATGGATCGTTGTTAGTGTCCTTCTTCCTAGAGAGGGTCCCTGTGCTTCGATTACAGGCTGAGTGGCACTTTCCGGGTCCTAGAGATCCGAGGATGTTACGGTGGTGTCGGCTCATGGCCCAACATGTGGCAGGTCCTATTGTCAAATATGACGATGTTTTCTTTGACTGGTTGCAAAACCAGATGCTGATGGTGGATGACTACGCATATGCCGGGTTGGATTTCTGAGGAGATCCAGATCTAGCATTACCTGAAGACGCTTAGTGGGGAGACCTCGGTGAGAAGAACACAATTTTTTGGTTTTTAAATGTTTTCGAATTTTTTTTTTATTATATTTAAATGTTTTTTGTTTTATAGATTTATCCGAAGACTAACACCCAATACTTTTTTATAACACAGACGTTGGACCATATCGACCTGTTGGCAGTTCTCCTATACAGCAACGAGGAGAGGCAGCAGTAGCAGTTCCACAGTACACCGAGGATTATCTGACGGTGGAGCAGAATTTAGAGGGTCTGATGGCAAACGTTCTAGATATGACTCTGGAAGAGATTCCACGACGCGATCAGCGTCACACTGTGGGAGTCTCTGCATCTATGGGTCGACTGCTCCGCAGAGTTACTAGGACATTAGTGTGTTATCGTGAACGTCATCCGTGACATCATTATGTAGAAGCTAGGAGCTTCAATTTTTGATATTTTGGTCTTCGAACAAACATTTTGTAAAAACAAACTCTTTTGATCGTTATATATATACACGGCTTCTACCGGTTTCTTTACATTGTGTACAATTTAATGTGTTTGATTTATAAATGATTTAAATGCCTGTCCAATACATAATTAGCTAAATCATCTGTTAATGTATTAAGACGTCTAGGAATATGCTGATATTCAATGTGATCAAAATACCGTTCCAAGAGGCGAATCCGCAAATATACCCTTAATAAAGTAGGACTTCGAATAGAATATACATTACTGAGTTGTAGTACTACAAGCTACGAGTCAAGTTATACAACCAAATGACGAATTCCAAGAGAGATAGCATCAACCAATAATTCAATAACGGCGCTATACTCTGCGATGTTTTTGGTTGCTCGGCCAAGACATATACCTCGTAGAGATATGAGTTCGTTTGTCAGGGCATAGATTGCCCATGCAGCGGAAGCTAAGTTCCGAGTACTACGGCTAGCTCCATCAGTGAAGCCAATATAAGGTAGCGAATACTCTGACATTTGGCAATCAAAAACAACGTCACGTAAGGGCAGAGACCAGATAATGTCAAAAGAAAAACTAAAGTAACGCACACACGCAGTATGATACATAAAATACAATTACTCATGCACAAATAACTTATGCATAGTACTTCTTTAAGTACAACCCATTCCTGGGTTCACTCAAAGGTACACCATCATAATCAAATAGCTCATACGCTCCTTTTTCCAAAACTTTGATAACAATGTAGGGACCACGCCACATAGGTTCAAATTTCCCAGCTCCTAGGACATCTTTATCCTGTTCATACAGAAGAACAAGATCACCTTTAGAGAAAACACAAGACTTGACATGCTTGTCATATTGTGCCTTAACGGGTTTCTTTTGGGCTTCTATTATTAAAGTGGCATCACGTCGGGTCTCGTCTAATCACATCAAATACAACAGACGTTCCTCTTCAGCAGAAGTATTAGGTAAGAGTTCTACAACTAGCTTCAAAGAAGGTATTTCACATTCTATTGGAAGAATGGCTTACATGCCATAAACTAATCGAAAGGGCATAAATCCCGTAGCGGATTTAACAGATGTCCAATATGCCCACAATGTTGAAAACAACATCGTGTGCCAGATGGTTTTATGTATTCCTATCATCCGTCAAATCATAGTTATGAGAACTTTATTGATTGCTTCGACCTGGCCATTAGCCTGTGGATAATAAGGTGTTGAGCTATCGTGACGAAGACCCAACTTCTCTGTAAGTTCAGACATCATATAATTCCTAAAATGACTACCGTGATCGATAACGATAGCCTGAGGAACACCAAAAAAAGTGATGACATGGTTGAAAATAAATAACGTTGCAGTCTTCCCAGTATTATCGAATGTCGGCATCGCCTCGGCCCACTTTGTAAAATAATCAACAGCTACAATAATGTAACCATGCCCCCCGGCCGAGTGAGGGTGACATGTCATGAAATCAATGCCCCATTTAGCAAAAGGACCTACTGAGACTACAGGATTAAGGGGAGCAAGATGCGACCGAATCTTCTGATTATAGGTCTGGCAGGCATGACACTTCTGAACAGCAGTAATGCAGTCATTGAACAAAGAAGGCCAAAAGTATCCTGCACGTAAGATCTTCTGGGAAGTAGCATACCCAGACATATGACCACCACATGCTCCTAAATGGCAGTCATTCAAATCTTTCTCAGCTTCGTCAAAAGTCAAACAACGCCGAAAGACAGAGTCAATACCTCGACGGTAAAGAGTATCGCCGAGGATAATATAATGACGTGCTTGATAACGGATGCAACGTTGTTCAGCACTAGACAAAGCAGGTCGGAAAGTTTGAGTTTGGAGATATATAATGATATCTCCGTACCAAATATCGTCAGTGCTGATAAGGAAAAGTGATTCGTTAGGTAACGAATCGACTGCTACAGTTTTCGTGGCGGAGTGGGGAAATCAAAAATTAACTTAGCGAAAACTAAGGATTTCTTCGACGTGGCGTGATCCAATTCCAAGTCGAACTCCTGGAGAATGACAATCCACTTGGATTACTTTCCCCCCAGCAATTGACGTGTCAGTATATGTTGCATGGGGTTACAATGTGAAATTACTGTAGTTTTTCTGGAGAGAATATAATGACGAAAACATTGAACTGCTTGAACAGCAGCCAAAGCCAGTTTCTCAACATGTTGGTACTTGATTTCCATTGATGATAGACTTATACTCAAGTAATAGATAACATGTTCATCGTGGTTATCATCCTATTGAACGAGGACCATGCCGATAGTATACTCGGAAGCAGCCAAATAAAGAAAGTAATCCCGACTATAATCAGGAGGGAAAAGAAGAGGAGCTTTTGTGAGGGACAACTTTAAAGCTTCGAAAGCGTTCTTGGCAACTTTATCCCAAACAAACTCTAAACCTTTCTTTAAAAGACGTGTGAAACCACGAGTAATCTCGGCGTAATTCGGGATGAAACGACGAAGAAAGTTTTCTTTCCCCTACAAACTTTGTAACTGGCACAGTGAAGAAGGAGGAGGGAGATTAAGAATCGCCTCAACCTTAATAGGATGTACCCGGATCCCCTGACGTGAAACAATGAAACCGAGAAGACGGTCGGATTCGACGCAAAAGACACATTTATGAGGGTTTAGATGAATGTGATAGAACCGACACCGGACGAAAATTGCTCGGAGATGATTAGGGTGATCGACTCGGCGTAAAGAATGAGTTGGCAAATCATCCAAATAAGGTTGAACGATATGCTTTATATCGTTAAACACATAAGACATAGCATGCTGAAATGTTGCACCTGCGTTCTTAAGATCGAAGGGAATTTTTCTGTAGGCGAAAGTACCCCAAGGACAAATAAAAGCAATTTTATGTTGGTCCTCGGGAGCGATGTTAATTTGATTATAGCCGGAGAATCCATCCATGAGAGAAAATATTTCACTGTCGGCACAGTCATCGACGATCTGGTCGACGAAATGGGTTGGAAAGTTGTCTTTCGAACAGGCTTTGTTAATATCTTGATAATCAACACAAACACATATACTACCACCTTTCTTATCAATCGGTACAGGGTTGGAAACCCATTCTGTCAAAGCCACGGGATAAATAAAACTGGCTTTAAGAAGTTTTTCAACTTCGAGTTTAATGGCTGCCGCTTTACGTGGATGGACAGGACGAAGGCGCTGCCGTACTGGCTTAGATCTGGGGTACATTTTTATCTCATGGACGACAATAGCAGGGTCGATACCTGGCATCTCTTCGTAACTCCAGGCAAAGATATCACGAAATTCTTTGAACAAAGCAGCATAGGTGACAATTTCCTCTGGAGAACACGAAGCTCCAATGTGAACATTTTCAACTATCCCAGGTTTAACTGAAATATCAATGGGTATCGTGGGAGAAATATTGCTAAGGTTCCCTTCCGCAAACACATCACGTGTAGATCCGGGAATGGTCATTATGAAAACAACGGTCGACGGAGTCCAAATCCGCTGGTAATTCTCGAGAGTGTGTTGTTCCAGAAACAGTATGGAACGATGATGCCCATCGTCCCAAGGTGTATCGGCCATGACGTACATGATCATCTCATCAGTGGGAAAGATAACATGGAAAGGATCAGGAGACAACTCCTTCGGAGAGGGAGTAGAAGGTGTTGACGATTGAATCACGTGATAAGCAGACTCAACCGGACTTAACGACATGACGTCGCTAAAACGAGGATGATCTCCTAGATCAAGGACTATCCAAGGGTCAAAAGACACCGTAAGCTCATGAGGAATGGCAGAGATCATATTAATCGAAGCAACTGATGGGCGTAGAATATCAGGTGGTGGTGGTATGGGAAAAGTACCCATTAACGAAAATTCTTTTAAAAGACTGACTCCAACATTCTCGTAACCCGGTGGGGTTTTAGCTATAAACAACACATTTCCAGTGCGAGTATCGGAATTAAAGAAGGCAAGTTGATCAACTGTAACGATCTTCCCTTGATGGGGAAAATGGACTACACAGAAAAGTGTTGATACAACAGCGTGCATAGAATCTACCCAGCTACAGCCAAGAAGAAGATTATAATCTAAGGGAGCATTGAAAACTTCCACTTCAACTTGGACTGTCTTACCTTCGAGAGTAACCGGAAATGATGGAAGAACACTGTAAGGCTTAAAACCCGAGCCATTGAAGGCTTTCAAAGTATTTTGTGATTCAGTTAACGGAGGAGAGCCAATGGCTTTCCAACAAGTAAAATACATTACACACGTAGAGGCACCCTCATCGACAATAGTTCGGCAGATGTTCTTGTCTGAGACAATAACTTGTATCTGAAACGCAAGCTGTGGGGGTTACCTTGGAACATGGTCTTCCAAGTCAAAGACTATCAAATTCGAATCTGTAGGATCAATTCCACCTATATCTTTCAACAGAGCCCTTCGTTGCGCAGGACAAGACTGAAGGACTTCAAGGGCAGACATCACTGAAGGTGCTTGGGCCAGATCTTCGACAATGCTATAGTTCTAGGCCACACGAGCGTGAGGATTGAATGTCGATTTCTTAACGACACCTTTCGGGGGTCGTAGGACTGTATCAAGGCTCGGTCGTTCGAGATGAAGAGGACCGTTGGTAGGTGGAGGCGTTGGAGAGGGTTGTACCAATGCAGGAGGTAAATCGTCAACCTTCTCCTTAGATGGAGAATAATCTTTGGCTCTAGTTGCAATGGCAACGTCATTGTTCTTAGAATCACTGGTGCACATCAAAACATATGATGTTGTAGAAGTAGATGGTTGGTCATGGATGACCAAAGAGGCCTGTTGTTGAGACGGGAAGGGTTGGGACAAGACTGTCGGCGTAGATGGTTTTGGCGTCCCTTGAAGGAACTTATTAACCTCGACACGTCGAGGACAATCCTTCGTGTAGTGATCATCACCACAGATAAGGCAAGGATATCGTGGCTTACGCTTATCCCGATCTTCAGCAGGAGGGGTTTTGGTTTGTTCATTTTGATTATTATTTTTACTCTCCTTATTCTTGCCTCTCCCTTTCTTTGATTTATTTTTACCGGTTGGTGTAGATTGAACAACGTTTACTTCAGAGGTTTTACCGGTGGTAGGAGCAGGAGACGGATCACTTTGAACATTAGAAGATGTGGATTTGGGGGTTGTAGTCAAAACTGAATGTAAGTGGGTATGAGCAGTACCAATCACACCATCAGCCGCATGCGAGGCAGCTGGAGCAGTTGAAGTGCTGGAAGTACCAGGACGAGGTAATTCAAGTAGTAAATCGTAGAGTGTTCCCATTTGCGAATAAACGAGATCAAGATACTGAGCGCAACTTATAGCCTTCTCTTCTGTAACAACACCACCCATAGCAATGTCTTTACCAATTTCGTTCACAAAATATTTCGTGAACCATTCGGCCAGTAACTGATCAGGGAGTTCAAGCTTGATGAGACGTCGTCTCCGTCTCCACTCATGTATATGATCCGAGATGTGAGTACCTTTTGTTTGCTTGAAAGAAGTCAGGATCTCAGTCCCAGTATCGTAACGGATCGGTAACTGGTAATGTGTGAGAAAATCCATAGCTAAAGTGTTGAAATCAGAAAAGAAACCTCGTGGCAAATCAATATACCACTTCGTAGCCGAACCAGTAAGGGTTCGTTGAAAAAGACGTAGACGAATGGATTCATCCATCAACGAATTGGATGAACACCATAAATGAAAAGTCATGACATGATTATTTGGGTCCTCTCCCGGCTTGCCTTCAAATTTCGGAATATCCGATGGGAGTTTAGCAGGAATAGCAGGCCATTGGGGAGAGTGATGAATAGGATCATTTAGAATCCTAGACAAATCTGGCAAATCCAAGGTAGCAAGAAAAGGCAACTGTCGGTTTACTTGTGGGTACTGATGGATTTGGGGTGGAAGCCCTGTCGAAAAACTAGTAGGAGTGTAAGCAGACTGTCCGTAGAGGGAAGACCCTGGCTGATTCAGTGGTGGCCAGATAGGATAGTAACCCCAAGGATTGTAACCTTGAGTTTGAGCAGGTACCTGGGGTTGAGTAGTCTGACCTGAACCCCAAATAGGATTAGTTACCCTGGGATAAGGTTGGCCAACGTTAGGGACAGCTTGTTGCCCCCCAGCATTTTGAGGAAATTTTTGTAGAAGTTGATTCCAATACTGGGCCAATTCAGGAGGTATATTTTGTCCAAAAGGTGAGGTTGGTCCCCCTACTGTGGGTATAGTTCCACCCGAAAGTTGTGTGCCAACCGTAGGTTGTGTAGTAACTTTGTTATGTCCGGGAAAAGGAAAAGGAACTGTACCACCCTGTCCACCAACGGGAATCTGCGTGTTGGGTGCAACAGTCGAAATAGTGCCACTAGGATTAGGATTACCAGAAGGAAAAGGTGGGAGTGTCGGAATAAAACGAGGAACCTCATACCCAGGAAAAGGAGGACCACCTGGAGAACTGGCTGGGGTTTGCGGAGGTGTTGGATTAGGAGGATTCAATAGAGCATTCAACGCATGATAACCGGGTGGTAATGTTGGGATGACATCAGGAATTTGCTGGGTATTGATAGGAGGAAGAGTAGTTGCAGTAATTCTGGTTTGGACACTCGTAGTATTCCCGAGATGGGCCATCTCAGGAGGAAGAACAAAACGATAAGTGGTAGTCTCAGGTGTAGTCTCTGTCTCAGGAGACACAAGAGGGTTGATTTCGTAGACAGGAGGTGACTCTGTACCGAAAAGGACTCGTCGGAAATTACCTGACCAAAAAGGATCCTGGCCTACTACACCATGAGAAGGCCCAACAGTTGATTCAGAAGATGTAACAACGGTTTCTTCAGAAGTATTTAATCGTCCAAAAGGTCATTCACCACGATGAATGCGATAGTCCTCTATAGTATTGGTAACTCGAAAATCTTCTAGAGAGTCAGTTCGTTCGACTTGTGGAAGTGGTGTGGTGACAACCAGAACGTCACTGGTTTCCCCGTGTGGTGAAGTAACCACAGGGACTTCAGTCTGATGGGGTGAACCCTCAGGTGTACCAGTAGGTTGAGAATCATCCAGATGCTCTGGAGATAATCCTTTCATTCTACGAGAACGCCGTGGGGGAGCAATTGTAAACAAGTGACAAGTTCCACGAGAAAATTCCTAGGGTCAACTTTGAGAAATAAACAGCACTCGCTAGCAAACAAAATATAGGAAGCAATCACCAAGCAAACAATACCTTCTAATTTCGAAGCCACTAGTTGGTGATGAAATCCAACGTCGCAACAACGATACGAGAAGGGGTGGGGCTAAGATGGAAAAGTTACGTTGACAACCTGCTTAACAGACTTACGCCCTGGTGCAAGCTCCCACACATAATCATGGGTATACCCTCCAAGGAGCCCGAGTGAGTTTGATCAACGTCAATTCCAGGTACCATGAAGACTTTCCCCTCCACAGTCACCTTGGGTAAGAACCTATAGAGATAGGCCACTAAGGTCACCACAAACAACAGTACAGCCTGGGGGGACAGTCGTCAGTCTGATCCACACACAAGGGCAGGGTATCTAGCCCGAAACCAACTCAAAGGCTTCCACTCATAATTGTGGGTATACCTCGGAGTGATCCCCGTAATACGTGCAATCTCTACACTGATGTCAACAAAGCAGGGTTAGTAACTCTGCCAACACCAATGC
>ML777022.1:2699328-2737198 GCA_009831015.1 Picea engelmannii
GGGGGGGGGGGGTTTGGAATGGTGTGGTATTGACATGGGGCCCTCTTCCTGTCGTGTCACCTCCTCTACCGCGTCCTCCCCTACCATATGTTCTCCACTTGACCGTGTGACGGGGCCCGTTCCCTTTGGCCCCTCCTCGTCCTCTGACATCTGTCCCGTTCCCTTCCATGTCAACCTCCCATAAATAATGTGTCCCCCATTACCATCATATCCCGTCACCTTCACCCTTTCTTCTTGCCATGTGCCTCACCCTTGTTGTTTCCATGATCACTCCCTTCCCCGTTCCACGTCAAGCATGCTAGAACCTCCATGACCTATCCATTAGACCATTAAGCTGATCCAGGTGGCATCATGAGAAGACTTCCACGTCCTAGAGGGTAGAGTTGACCTGGATTGTTCCTGATCCCAAGAAAGCAGTTATTGAAGTTGTTGGAGGTGGTTAAACATCATCTCCGCCATAAATGGAAAAGTATGGCAAAGGATTAAAAGCATGTCGATTCATCTGTAGGACAGTCAGGAGTCTAATTGCATCTGTCATAAGTGCACAATTGTCTAGAGTCTGCATACACATATTGCCAGAAGACATGCAGACGCAATGTTTTTAATGCAGTGTCTTGTTTTCGCTGTTGTTGTTTTGTTTTGAGTATATGTAGGCATTTTCGCCATTTTGTAAATGATCAGTGGTTGAGCTGGGCTCCCGATTATAAAGTTTTAATGAATCACTGGTTGCTCTGGTATGTATTGGCACTTGAGACTTCTTGCCTTATGAATGTCAGCTTCTTTCCATCTCTTTGTTTACATTGTGTTAGAACAGCTCGAAATTGGAGGATCCAGTCGAGTTGCGCTGTTATAGGATGATGTAGGTTGGATCACTATAATAGTCGCATTGTCTCTAATCAGTTCTTGTATTTTCTCAATGCTGAATGATTTGGAATTGGAGGATCCAGTCAAGTCACCCTTCAGTTGCCCAAATCTCAGAACCAAGAGGATCTTGCATTCTGATCTTTTCTTCCTCAAGCTGTTGAAAGGCCTGATGCCCGAAGCAGTCTTGCTCACTCATCTCACCAAGTCTTCCACCTGCTCATTTTACAATCAACTCACTAATGAAAGTTAGATCAATACCTCTTTGTTATTTACATACCAGGCCTGGTCCCTAAGTTAGAATGATACCTTCCTGGGTCTCTACCCATTTGATCACCCATTAATTTTATTCTTGACATAAACTGATGGGCGTTGGGCTCTGCTCCTGTCACAATCTAGGAGTGACTTCTAATGGTAACACTTTGGACTCCCAATAAAATTTTAAATTACCTTATCTATAAATGGCCAATGGGAAGATACCACATGGTATCCTCTCATTGGTCTATGTTCTCCATGTGTCCAACTGTAAGTGGTCCACCTATGCCACACAGGTTGCCCAATCACCTGCTTGGTTGGACATATGATGTGCCATGTGGCACTTTGGGGTGTTTCCATGTCATCCTCTTATGGTATGTACAGGAATTCCACGTGTCACCTTGACCCCTTTGACTTTGAATTTTTCATGGTTTGACCTAAACTTTGACTGGCTATAACGTAAGCATATGAACTCTTTTTGAGGTGATTTTTGTGGCATTGGAAATCTACCACCGAGCTCTATAGAATGATGTGCTTTTAGAGAGCATTTGAGACATTCAAATTTGGAGCTTTTCTGGATCCTCCTAGACCTTTGTGAGCATTCTAGATCCTTCTAGACCTTTGTGAGTGCTTTTGGATCCTCCTAGATAAGGTGGCCATAATGGAGATAAAGTTTGATGAAGTGATGAGCACGACTCAATTCATCCAATAGGTCATCAATAACAGGAATGGGAAATTTTTCTTTGATTGTGATTTTGTTGAGGGTGAAAAAATAAGGACACATGTGCCAAGTGCCTTCATTCTTGAGTACCATGACCACAGGAGATGAATAAGGTCTAATACTAGGATGGATAACACCCTCTTTGAGAAATTATTGAACAATTTTATCAATTGCATTGTTCTGGGAAAAGGGATGATGATAAGGGAGAACATTGGGAGGAAGAATCTGAGGTATGAGAGGAATGAAATGATCATGGATGTCATGGGAAGGGAGAACTCCTAGGAAGTGGTAAAAATAGCTTGGTGTTGGGAGAGTATAGATTGGAGGTCTATATGCACAGAGGGCGTCACAATGGATTGAATGGAGTGGAGTTGGGAGATAATTCTAGAATGACCTTTTTTAGGAGCTCTTCCATTCAATGGTACCTAATGATCTAAGGGGAGCCTATTGTGATGTCTTGGAACTCATACTATTGTCCCTCCTTTTGGATTTTCATGGTTGATTCTTTAAAATCCATGAGAATGGGTCTAAGAGTGCGTAACCATTCCACACCAAGCACAATGTCACAACCACCCATGTCAATATAAAACATATGATATTTCATGTGATATTGACCAATTTGGAGCTGCACATTTTCCCAACATCCCCCACATGTCATGGAACCTCCATTGATAATCATGACTTCAAAATTATTTACTACACATATATAGAAATTGATTTCTTGGGTAATGTGGTGACTAATAAAATTATGGGTGTTTCCACTGTCAATGAGGATGATGACTTTATGATTCTTAATGTAACCAATTAACTTGAGGGTTTGGGGAGCAGAAAATCAAGTGAGGGAATTCAGTGAAATCATCAACTCAATTTTTGGTGGATCAGAGGGTGGAGTCATATTGGCTACTGGTGGTAGCTCATCCACAAGGGAAAGATCTGCCTCCTCTTCATAAACATCCTCTAACATGGCCATAAAAATATTATGTTCCTTACACTTGTTCCCTATAAAATATTTGTCATCACAATTATAGAAAATATCCTTGAGTTGGCATTCAACCATTTCTACCCAGGTTAATTTTTGTATCTTGAGGGTAGTTGTAGGAGGGGCAGGATTGGTGGGTTTATGGTGAGGAAGAAAGAAGGTTTTTCTAGTCTGGGAGGAGACAATTTGTTGTGATTCCTTGGCTCATTGAGTATCTTCCAACCAAGTATGGAGGTGTGCCATTATGATGTGGGAACAAATTTCATCTTTTATACCACTGATAAAGAATTCCTGAAAGAATGCATCTAACATGCCCTCCATTCTGAAAGGAAAGTGCTCAAATATGGTGATAAAGTATTCCATTATCCAAAATTGTTTCAACTTGGTCAAATGACATAAATGGTGGGTGTCGGAGTTAAAGTGTTCATAAATCTATGCAAAAAATTGTGTCTAAGAAAAATACCCTTGGTATGCCTTTCTACGCCATTGCCACCATTGCCAGTGTTTCACATCCATATGGAGGATACTGTAACAAATTTTGGATAACTCATCAGTAATTCCATGCAAAGAGAAATAATGTTCCATTTAAGTGACCCATCCTCTAGGATCCAAGCCATGAAATTTGTTCACCTAAATCCTGGGAATGCATAGGTCTTACGGAAGGTGGTTGGAATGAGGACCTTGGAAATGGGAAGATTCAATGTCTTCATGATAGGAAGGTTATTCAGAAGAGGTAGGGTTCAGGGAGCAGCCCATTAATTGGTTGAGTGTGTCTTTGATGTCGTTAATGTTGGCACATTGGTCCTAGAGGATATGAATGAAGGAATTGATCTTGCTAATGTTGGAAATAAGATTCGTGATGTCCTTGTTTTGGATGTTGTCAAAAATCAAGGTATTGAGTTCTTAGGATCAAGTGGTTTCCATTTGGGTAGAGGAAAAAATGGGTAGGAGGGTCTACACTAAAAAAAAATTACCTGTGAGGGTTATCATGACAAATGGGGAAAAGAGAGGAATCAAATAGGATAGGTGGAAAATAAGGGTGTTGGGAAGGGTGGGTGGGGTCGTAAAGAAAATTTTTGACAAGTAATGAGTACCACATCAATCAGGTAGAAAAGGGGAATCCAATGGGATAGGCCCCAAATAAGGGTTTCGGGAAGGGGCTCGGTTCCACGAAAAAAAAAGTCTTAAAAATGATAGTTACCACAACAATTAGGAAGGAAAGAGGAATCAAATGGGATAGGTCCCAAGTAAGGGTGTTGGCCTGAAGAATCTTGCAGTGACAACTTTCCCAAATTGTTAACAGGAAAAATTGTGTAGGCATGTTGCAACCGGAATGCAAGAGGCAGGGTTGCATGAAAGTAGATCTCTACTTTTTCTTTTCTTTTTTTAGTTCTATTCATGTCCCAAGGGTTAAGGTTTTTCAAGGTTCCTACAGAAAAGGGTTTTCCCTATTCTATAGATCTCCTATATACGTGTAGGTTCGAACAATAGTACTTGACCCATTATCTCAAGCAACCAACTAAGGAGGATCAATCGTACCCTTATCTGTACTACACGATTACCTAGGTACTAGAGAGTATCTTCCCAAGTGTTGTTCTTGGTGTCACTATAGTGTTCAAGTGGTTGATCATATAATCTAGAGATGGTTTTAGAAGACCTAGGGGACTCCCAATATACCTGCTAGTGTGTGGGAGTGTTATCCATGTATATATTCTATTTGATGTGATACTACTCGAAGGGTACCAACAAGGGTTACAGAGGTTTCCAACAAGGTGAAACATTTATTTTAAGTAACCCCATGAAATCATTTATATTCCTTGTGTGTATGCTTCCCCACCGCAGTTTTACTCACTAAATGACATCTATCTATTCTTTAAAGACACCGACAATACACATCTCTACCATGAAAACAAAATCCCACAATTTATGCAAAAGAAAGTTCTCTGATACCACTTATTAGGTACTAGATCTATTATGATAAGAAGAAAACATAAATACTGCAGAAACTACCAGTGGAACAACAAAATGTAGAGAACTCAACCCCCAAAATGATAACTTTAATGACATAAATCAATGTTCACTTGCCTCTTTGAGGGGGAAACCTTCATTAGAGAAACGATCTATTACAATAATTCTCAAGACAAGGATTTATCATGCCTCCTACTCTTATTTATACTAATTATATCTTCTAAAGAACATTATACAGGAAGATCTTTCTATAAGCGGAAGCTTCTATTAGGTCTTCTTACATTGACTTGTTCACATTTATTAAATAATCCTTATTAACTAATGTTGTTCTTTATTACATTTAAAATATATTATTCTACCCATGTGAAGGGTTAGGTAGGTTAGGTCCCTAACAAAAACTAGCAAATGAAATATTCTTCCCTTCATCTATATGGTGAACGCTAAAATAAACTTCTAGTTGTTGCAACCAATGATTCAGTTTTAATGCATCAATATCACCTTGGTATGGCTTTATTTCCACATTTTCTTCCATCTTGAATAGGGACCGTGAAGCGTAAAAAACACTCGAACTCGACTTCTCTTTCTCGTATTCTTTCCATGACTCCTTTCATAAGTATTTTCAATCTCCCAATTTCCCCTCCGATCAAATCTCTAAGTTAGAACCTCCATCATCTTTGAATGGTTTTATCTTGCTTGCTAGAGTCACCATGAGGAGGTTCATGTTGTGCCTGATGTCGACAACTTGTGCTTCCAACCGCTCAAATCTCTCTTATGTTGGATCTCGAGGGCTATTATGAACAGACTCATCTGCCATGGCTAGGGTTTCTATGACTTCTTGTTAAGTCGGTTCCTAGATCCCGCAACTTCCCACAAATACCCAAAATAAAAACCCTCTCTAATACCAATATGATCCGTAAAATATCGTGTACATTCCACTCAAATAGTTCATCACAATAGATCTAATAAAATACTAAAATATTTACTATTAAGGTTATTTTTCCTTTAGCTCTCCAGAATATTTAGTTACCAATTTTTTGCTTATGCATGAAATAGATAAAATGAAAAAAATAGAGAACAGTAAAATACAATCACACCATCCACAAATAAACACAAGATATGACCTCGGAAACCCAATACGAGAGAAAACCCAACTAGAAGGTGAGATTGCTCTACTCTCTTTTCTCTAGTATAGAAATGATGCAGGTACCAAAAAAGAGGCACTTCATAGAGCTTCTTTTGAACTATGGCATGTATGGATACTAAAGAATCTATCCTCCTTTGTTAGGTTCACATAATACCAATCTCAGATGTTCTACTTAGCTATGTAAAAATATACAATGCAAAATAATGGAACCCCTTCTCCTCCTAGTGGCCCAGTAATTAACATAGTCTGATAGCCTTCTAGGGGTAGGTTTTTGACTTCCTCAACCCTCCATTATGATAGGTTTTTTTACCTTCTAGAATATTATTGAAATTACATACACGACTAACCCCATATGCATAAGTAACGGGGTTGACGTGGCATCCTCTCATACCATGGTGGTCAACATGGTAGGTCAAATTGCAGGAGGCATAACGTTTGCATATGAACTTTGATTGACGCATTATATGCACCATTGGAAAGGTATACAAGTGTATAATAATGTCACATGGTTCGAGTTGTGTCGGGAAAATTTTAACCCCAAAAAGGTCATTTGATGCCTCAAAATGGCCCCAAAAGGTTCTAGACCCCAATTTTCCAAACTGGGACCTGCCACTAAAATGGCCCTGCAAGTTGATTCCTCCAATTTTTTCCACCCTAAAAGCATCGAGATAGATTAAAAATAATATAATGATCCAATCTGGAGCATTTTTCGATTTCAATAAATCTCAATCATTCGATCGTGAACAAAGATGAATCTTGACCGTTGAAGCTTTCTACATGAATTGTCTCTGCTTTGACGATTGTATGGGTCCACATATTTTTCCACGTCACCTACCATGTCACTTTTTGTATTTCATTTATTTCATGTCACTTTCCATGTTAGTTGATTACCTCACCTACCACATCATTATTGTACAGACGTCTCCACCAATGTTGATCGTTGGTGGTTGGGGTTTTCATTTATGTTTTTGTAATATACAGAACATGGTGTTTCATTAATCCCAATGAATATGATATAGCATGCCAATGGTCAAATAGAAATTCAACAATAGGGAAACCCGCAATGAGAAAAATATTATTTCAATATTTTCATGATAAATTTTGATTCTAAAATCCATCTAGGGAATTCCTTATAATGTTGGAAAGGTATCATCAAGATTTGTAACTTTGTAGTTATGAGTTTTCCTTGATTCTTCATTGTTTCTTTCATATTTTTGCAATAAAGGAAATCAACATCAGGGAAGTGACTTGAATATTTTTTTTTAAGATCAATGGATTGTTTTATTTGATGAAATTGTTACGAGAATATATTCTTAGTCCTAATATAGAATTGTATGGTCTAGGTATAGGCAAGGGAAATAATATAACATGATGAGAAAGATTTCAATGTTGTATGTTGCAAACTAGTAGATTTCTATCAGCTAACAAACAAAAGAATGAGAGAAGAGATAGAATGATTGTTGATTGGGTGCATGACCATTCCAATTTTAGTAGTGGCTAATTATTAAATATAGAACAACAACTCAACTGTATTTTTTTGTGCCTAAAATAGAAAATAAAATTAAAGATTCATGCATGATATTGCTAAAGAAAGAACAACATGTTGAATTATTTAATCAAGGAAATATTTATGAGGTTGAGCATGCATGAATTGAAGCTTTTATTCAAATGGAGATGTGCCTGATGCATAGCCTTTTGCATGGTTGTTTTATCAAGAATTTTGTTCACTAAAGATGCATACCACATGAGTATATTGCATGGATTTTTACATAGCCATTTTTTTTTATTCCATAATTAGGTTAGTTATTTTTTATATTATAAATAAAGAGATTGATCTCTTAGTAAAGGGGTCTTTGATATCTAGAATAGTTTCAGGAGGATTGTAAGTAGAGAACTATTTCAAGGATTAATTTAGAAACTATTTTGGAGTCAAGGAACATTGTGGATGAATATTTTTCTGCGTATTAGTTCTTATTTTTGGATTATTTTGTCCTTGAGTTAAATTCACAGGAGTCTAGTAAGGATTTCAATTCTACTAAGTTATATTGTATAATTGTAAAAATTCCTTGGTGTTCAATCTTCAATATTGGTTTATTAATTAGTTTATCAACTTTTTGTAATCATGGTTTTGTTATTTAATACATTAATCATTGTAGAATTATTTTTTGTATTTATTGATGGAGTAGATGGAAAATTGTTGTGTGTTTCCTAGGAATATCTTGGTAGTTATATCTTTCTATAGAATTATTTCTTAGAAGAACAAATTACAGTTACAAGGTTATTTCTAGCCACTATTTCCAAGAGTTATATTCTAGGAGAAAAGGTTTCCTCTTTCTGCATTTTATGTTTCCTGAGGGTGATCATGCAGTAATACTTCTTGATAGAATTATTTCTTAGAGATATCAAAGTTGTTGGTTACTTTAATTTACTATTCCTGAGGGTTATCCTTTGGTAGAAAATCGTTTCAAACTTATTAGATTAGGTTTTATTTCTTGTATCAATTACCTACATGTAAAACATAAAAAAAAAAAAGTAGAAGAAACATTTAACTAATTCCTAAATTGCATCAAACTGTTGTTGGACCATTTATGCAGAGGATTATTCCATATCAAACAGGTATGAGTCTAATTGGGCCTCATCCTTGGGTTTAATCCCTATTGTTGAGCATTGGGAATCCATCCCCCTCAATAGTGTGAAGATCAAGGGCCAATTCCATGTAAAGAGTTACCAATCCTAAGGCTTCATCTTTATTTAACACATCAGGTCATAGTTGTCATAACTTTTGGGTGGAAGTTGTTTCTCCAAATAGATCTATAATTTCTTGTTTTGAAGTAACACTTTAATTTGATTAATATGATAGTTGTTCCCATTGAGACAAGGAAAACAACATTTTCTATCCATGAATTCACAAGATCTAAGTAGTGCCCTAAAAACTTGTACAATTTTGGATTGAAGTGGGGGAAATATGAGTGTGCTACCCTATAAAGAGGCACAAATCTATAATAAACTTCCCTTAAATCCATTGAAACAACCAAAAACTTCCAAAAAAGGAGGACAACAAACCGTATAAATCTATTATTGTCCAAAAAAATGCTAAAATCCCCAGTTTTAGACATGAAACAACCCTAAAACAACATTGGATAGAGAAGGAAGAGTTCACACTAGATCTAATTCCATGTTGAAATTCACAAAGAGATAGTAAATCTATGGTGAACACTTCAAAAAACTCTATCCAATCAAGTAAAACACAAGATATTTATATCAACAATCAACAATGATCACAAGAGAGATGAACCCATTACACAGTGCACTCAAGAGTCATGAGTGCACTTGAGAGAGAAGTCATACATAACCCAAACACAAGTACTCAAGAGAGGCATGTTATAGAAAAGATTCCCTTAGGAATTTTATCAATGAACAACTCAAGTTAATGACTTATAAATGAGGAGGGTGATATATTTATACATATCCATTAGGGTTTAGAGGTTAAAAGGAGACTCGGTCAATGTTAACCAAAGATAAGATAAATACATAAAATGTTATAAAATTATTTAGGTACCCAAAATTATCCCCTTTAAGAACCTCAATACCTTTAACAGTGGGTCAACACATGGTCTTAAGTGAAGACTAAGCACATCATACCAACAAGCATAGTAGTGAATGCATTATGGAATCCTTTCTTATGTCACATTCTATGAATAAGTGGTTTATAATCAAATGTTTTCTAGTGAAGAACATACACTTTTAATGTGAAGCACATGAAAATGATACCTTTAAATTGCATATGCCATTTTAAATTGGAAATCAAATCCAAAGAGGTCACTAGAAAAGTAATAATCCCCCTATGCATAATGCTGACAAAGATGGAAAAGACCGTATCAAACCAAAATTTCATTTTCAAAAAGAGGGAAAATAGGTAGTTTAAGAACCTATGATACCCAACAACAAATTTTCCATCCACATTTTCTATCTAAAATTGCATGACTAAGCTGAAAATTGTTTAAGAATGACTAGACTGAAAATTGTTTAGGAATTTTTGTCAAAGAATAGACCTACATGTTTCCTTTAAAGAAATGGACAACTCTTTAGAAAGTGTGGATGCAAATTTTTCCTACCCCAATATAATTCATACATTAATTTAATAAAAATAATAACAACCTATCTCAATGATCCACGATGAATAGAAATTTCAAAATGAATAACACACAAAATGAATTCCAATTCAATGAAAAAGAAGCAAATAGAAGGATGGGAAACAACACTACTACCATGGAATCTATAAACTCTCAATCTAGAGAAAGAATCAATAGTGCTACACCACGATGAAATTGAACCCTTATTGTTTTTCTCCATAAAAAAAAATTCCCCTTTATTGTTTTTCTCCATAAAAAAAGTTCACCTTTATTGTTTTTCTCCATAAAAAAGTATCTATTTTTACTTCATTTCTTTAATATTTTTAGACTATTTTATTAATTTATTAATTTATTTATTTACCTCTTCTTAACGACCTGATCTCAAATCTTCTTTAAAAGCTATACATCAACATTCATTTCTAACATCATTATTTTCTTTTGTCCCGAATGATGGATGGAGTGTCCACTTGAAATATTGGATGTTTCAAAATTTCTGGCATTGTTTAAATCCAAAAATATCAATGACCATTATGACAAACTGTGAAAACCTACACTCTCATAACACAATAATTTCAAATTTTGAATATATGTAAATGACACAAATATTTTAATATAATAATATAAATTATAATGACGAGGATGAGGATGATGATGATTAATGTCCACTGAGACCGAATTGGTCTATCAAAACTTAACATGGTAAGGGATTACTTGCAATTCTTTAGAATTTTATTTTTGTGCTTGAAAAACATTAAGAGAAGATTTCCAAGATCACCATAGTTTTTTGAAGCTAAAAGGTTAGGAAGGTTGGTAGTGTGACAAATAGTTTGAAATTGAGATCTAATCTGGGTAATTGGTAAAATATTTTGTTGTTATTCTTTTGATTAAAGTTCAAATATTTTAGAAATGTGTTTTCTCATTATGGACCAACACACTTTATATAAATGAATTTGTTTTTTTAACCATAGGAATCAATAACTCATCAAAATGATTCTGGTTAGGCTTGGAATCCAACCAATTGACTGCCATTATAACCCAAGAGTATATACAACAACCCACAAGCTAAATATACCAATATGACTTAGCAAAGCCCAAGACATCCAAAAACACACCCATAAGAGATCTCATTCTTAGAGATGTCTACCCTTTTAATCATAACCAATCAAATATCTCAATGAAAAATTGAAATCAAATAGAGGGATTATGAAACCTACCCCATTCAAACTATTACCCTTAACTATAAATGAATTTTTTACTACAAATAAAACAAATTACAAACTTTAAATAAATTTAACGAACAAGTACTCCCAATCAAGTATACAATTTTACCAGACCTTTTGCTAAGTGATATTCGATATATGGGATGTAGAATACGATGTTTGACGAGGGGGGCGGAGCAGAGGGACGTTGGGAGCCATGGAATTTGAATTTTTTTGCACGGGATTCTAACCAGAGCAACCATGGCAGCTACTACAGATTAGTTTTGGTCTAGGGTAGGTCTACGAGATTCTATTACTCACCCTTACTCTTTACACTTTCCTTATGACTAATCATTCTCGAAGACCGATGCATTGGAGGTTCATATTTCTTAACTCTCTACTGGTTTAGTTTAGAACTGTAGCTACCAGGTTTTTTCTTAGTCAATTTAGAGTCTTAACTTTCTCTTTTTGGAAACTAAACCCATTTCTCGGGTTACTTATAGAGACTGTAAGCTTACAACGGAGTTTTTCCGTAGTTCTTAACAAGTGGAGTATTCTTAATTTTTGTCAGACCTTCATTTATATTTCTATTTCCTTGGGATGTGGGGTCATATCAACCCTTGATTTTAGCCAGACCTCCTTCTCGATTCCCAAGTGGTTTCCAGATGGCGCTTAATAGACTAGATACTATAAATGTGGAGATACATGCTTTAATGAGTGAGCCAGTGGACGATTTATGGCAGGAAGGTGAAGTAAATACAAATACAACCACCTCAGGATTGTTATCTAGTTCTAAGTTATTGTCTTCTAGAACACTCATCTTACTGTCCAAAACAAAGGAACCTTGTTTTAGTTCTAATCCTGGTCTTTCACCTTCATTTGACACATATCTACCAGCTCTATAAGAAGACGCTCGAGGTGGTCATAACCAGGTTCTGAAGTCCTGTTTTCTAAACATTCTTGGTCGAGGAAAAGTCCAAGCTCCTCGACGGAAATCTCTTGGTAGTGTAGATGTACGGAAAGGTAGGAGACAATGGAGAGCTTCTAAAATGGTAAAGAGAATGGTTCTAAGCTCATAAATTGGACTAGAAGACTCATGTAGGATAGCTCTGTGTGGGCTAGTAGAGATATTTTCATACCACAGTATGTGTGACGAGAAACTTTCTGCCTGATTGGAGAAGGTTTGGCATTCGGATATTGGATACATCCCAAAGATTTTCACTTTATCAAAAGGATGGTTGGGTTTTCTGTGTAAAAATACGGAAGATGCAACATTCTTGTTAGACTCATATTGGGTGAATGGAACTAGCATTTTAATGCTAAATATATGTTGGATAACCTTTAACCCGAAAACTAAATATTTCTCGCAAAGGCATATATGGGTTTTGCTACCTGGTTTGCCATGGTTTTTATGGAATGTTGGCATGTTTAAATCCATTGGAGACTCCCTAGAAAAATTCATTATGACTAATGATGAAAATATTTCAGCGACTTCAAGGAAGGTAGGCAGGTTTTTGGTGGAAATGGACGTGCATCAAGGACTGCCTACAACACTTGAAATAGAGTGGAGAGGTAGTAGTTTTCATCATAAATTTGACTACTTAGGGATCCCATTTCGCTGCAACTATTGTAGAAGCACTACTCATCTTCGTCATGAGTGAAAAGGAAAAGAGGTTAGTGATGATTCATGGGAATATATTAAGGATTACTACATTCAACCTGATGATTATATGGATACGGGCTTCTATGGTTTTGTTAGCAACGATTCTAGCTTTCGAGAGAATTCTTCTTTTGTTCTAGGTAAGATTCAAACTTATTGCCCGTCCTTTTATAATACTTTGTCAGCTTGGGATAGAGAAGTTTTTCATTCTTCAGGATGGCTTAAGCGAGTTACTGTTGTTGATGGCTCGCCACCTTTTAAAGAGTTTGGGGTTTCAGGGGATATTGGAGTCTCCTTCGGAGGTCCTGACCCTTTAACTAACTCTCAGACTGATCATAGGGTCTTGGAACCTGTGAACCAAACTGACAGTCAGGTTTTATCAGCTGACAAAAATACTGTCCTTAGCTTGTCCCAAGAGCCTCTCTTCCTAGCTGTGGCCACTAGTAGAATGAGGTTTAGTCATATTGAGACAGATCTGACTAACACTCTTCCTGGTTACTGAGAATCGGAATATGAGGAGTCAAATCTTTCTGCGGTACTTGACTCACTTATCCTGTTCATACGAGATAATGATACCTCTATCAAATTACATGTCTATATTGGTACAATGGAAACTAATCCCGTGGTCGGAAAAAGAGAAGTCAGTGGCTCAAGATCTACTGTAGGGGAGGTTGGAAAAGAGATTGCTTGGTCTAGGGGGCTAGGCATTGAGCATTCACCGGTGAAAAATTGTAGTGTTAGAAAGAAATCTACCGATGAGAAGGCTTTAGATCCTATCACAAGTTCTACTACCGATGGTGGGGCCCTTAGAGTTTTGAAGGCCCTTGCTAGGTCCAAATAATGTTATTACTCTCACTAAACATCAGGAGAACGGGGGGCATCCTAAAATTAGCCTCGGTTTAGGGAGTCCTTGACAAAGTTTGACCAAATATTGTTTCCTTCAGGAGACTTTAGTTCATGCCGAGAAATATCACGCATTATTTCACATTCTTAGACCAAAGTGGCATTGTTGTACAGTAAACTCAGTGGGTAAATCAAGTGGTTTATTAGTTTCATGGGACCCAATTTTTTTTGAGTTGGTCCCTTATCTCACTTGTGGTGGGATGTTATTGAAAGGCACTGATTTGGAAAGAAAGAGGAAGATCTCACTTCTTAATATCTACGGGCCCTGTGTGGAGCGCAAATAGTTTTGGGAAAGGCTGGAATTGTCTGGTCTATTGTCCCTAAGGAATTTAGTCCTAGTAGGGGATTTAAATTTGACTCTTTCATCTAGTGAGATTTGGGGAGGTACGACTACCTTGGGGACGTTGGCTAGTTTCTTCACTAATTTTTTTCACAAGAACAAGCTTATTGACATCGCCCCTAGAAATTTGGTGCCCACCTAGTGCAATCGCTAAGCTGGAACAGATTCTATAGCAAAGAGACTTGATCGCACATTCATTTCTGAAGATCTTTTGGCATCGGTGGGAGTTTATAGAGCATGGGTTGAGTTACCATTCATTTCCGACCATGCTCCAATTATACTTCAGCTTGATTCACCTCCAATTTATAAATCTTTCCCTTTCAAATTTAATCCTCAGCGGTCCACAGACCATGATTTCATTAAGCTGATGTAGAAGCTTTGGAGCAACCTCGAATATCTATAGGAGGTTGGTCGACAAAGGAGACTAGTCTGGAAACTCAAGGATTTGAAAGTTCTAACAAGAACCTGGCAAAAGGAAGAAAGGATTCGGAAAAATTATAGGCTCTGTGAATTGGAAAAGGAGATTTCCTCCAAAATTCAAAATATGACTACTGGCATTAGTATTAATTTAGGTGATCGGTCCTTCAAGATATTGGAACAATAAATAATTAAAATCCTACATGAAATAGAGGAACAATGGCGTCAACGCAGTCGTGCCATTTGGTTACTTAGTGAAGACCAAAACACAAATCTTTTCCATAATTTTGCGAGTTATAGGAGGAATAGTAAATTTCTTTGGGAGTTAAAAGATGAGGAGGGCCAGACTCACAATGGACAGGAAAAGTTAAAAATTGTTTCCTTTAACCACTTTAAAAACTTTTATAAAGATCAGTTGGGACCACCAATTAGAGATCAAGTCAAGGTTGTTTCTTTGTTTAAAGAGATGATGAATGATTTGGAAGAAGAGGCTTTATACAAACCGGTTGACATGAAGGAATTGCAGAAAGTTTTATCAAATTTTAAAGTTGATAAAAGTCCAAGCCCGGATGGCTAGAAAGTCGATTTCTTCAAGGAGTTATTTGACATTGTTGGGGAGGATTTTCTTGAAATGGTGGATGAGTCAAGAAAAAAATGATTTATTACAGGAGCTTTAAACTCCACCTTTATCACCATGATTCCTAAAGTAAACAATCCTCATCTCTTTGGAGATTTTCAACTGATCTCACTCTGTAATCTGAGCTATAAGATTATCTTAAAGATTATTGCAGATCATATTAAACCTTTTCTCTCTAGATATCTATCGGAGGAGCAGTTGGGTTTCCTACAGGGGAGACAGATACATGATGCCATAGGTATGATACATGAGTGTATCCATAGCATAAAAAAGAAGAACATCAAGTCATTGGTCTTAAAGCTAGATCTACAGAAAGTATATGACTGTGTCAATTGGGACTTGTTGAGATTACTCCTCCTACAAATTGGTATGGGAATTAATATGACCAACTGGATTATGAGTTGTGTCGTCCCCACCTCATACTCAATTTTGATAAATGGAGAAGCTATTGATTTCTTCAAGAGTTGTAGGCGATTACATCAAGGTTGTCCCTTATCACCTTTTCTCTTCATTTTAGTTATGGAAGAATTGAGCCTTCTGTTGAAAAAAAGTCAAAGTGTGGGGATATTGATAGGTATATTTGTTTCCAGATCTATAAAAATATTACATATCCCTTTTGTTGACGATGTGGTCATTTTGACAAAGGCTACAATGTAGGAGTGGTGGGAGATTGACAAGATTATGAAATTATTTTGTTTAACTTCAGGTTTACATATTAATATAGAAAAATCTACTTTTCACTATGTTGGACTAACTGAACGAGATCTTCTTGCTTACAAATTTGGTTACCCTTTTAATTTCTTATCGTTGGAGTCCGGTTTTAAATAATCGGGTTTTTATATCAAAGTTGGAGCTCAACGATCCAAAGAATGGAACTGGCTTCTAAAAAAATTTGAAAAAAGAATCAACAACTGGTGCTACAGGTGGTTGTCCTTAGATGGTCGTTTAACATTGTTGAAAGCAATGTTAACCAACCATAACTATCAATGTAAAAAATGAGGAAGTTGATGTATAATTTCCTTTGGAAGAGAGATAATGTCTCACATCATATGCATCTGTGCAATTGGGAGAAGATATCAGTCCCAAAGTCATTGGGGGGTTGGGGAATCCTGAATATTTTTTATTTCAGCAAATCATTGGCAACGATTTCTCTCTGGAGAGTTCTTATGGGTGAAGAAGTTTGGCATAGGGTCATCATTGATAAGTATATGTGTAATACGAATGTGATTACCTGGCTTAGATCAAGGTCATTCTAGCAAAGCAGTGTCTCCAAAATATGTGGTGGATTGTTAAATGTGGTATACCTATTATTGCATGGATTAAGCTGGAATCTGGGCACAGGACATCCGATTGCTTTGGGAAAGGATCAAATTCTGGGGATGGGGGACAACTCTTTTCTTTCATTTCATCTTCAGGACGCATTAAGAGATAAGGATATTCAAACACTGGCACAGGTGAGGAATCTTTTTAATGATCAAAATACCTCTACCTATTGGTTGACCAGTGATGAACTGGGACTGGAGGGTGATTTGGCTTTAGAGTGGGAAATGTACAGATAAGCACTTATCGACTCGGGAGCTATTATCCAGGATAGAAATGATCAGTTACTGTGGATAGGCGGAGACAAGTTAGGTGTTCCTTTTGCAAAAAAAAATTATTCAAGTATTATTTCCTCCAAAAGCCTATCAAAAGTGGAGAGCTAGAGACTTTCTATGTGGAATTGGAAGATGAAATTAAAAGTTAAGCTATTTAGTTGGCTAGCGATAGAAGATAAAATTCTAACCTGGAACATGTTGCAGAAAAAGGGATGGGAGGGACCGGGGCGATGCCCTCTCTGCAAGAAAGACACTGAATCAATCTTTCTCTTATTCAAGCTATGTCCTTTCTCCATTACAGTTTGGAAAATCCTAAAACAGGTTCTAAAATTTGATAGAGAGTGGGTTGGTAATAATCTTTCAGAGTGTTTGAAAAATTGGTATATGGAAAAGACTGTTCCCACTACGATTGCATCACATGTAATCCGGTTTACCTGGATTGAGCGTAATAAGGTGATCTTTGAAGATTCAAATGCTTCTATGCAAGCGGTGCTTTACAAGACTTTGGCATTACAATCTAATTTTAGTAGCCTTACTAAGTCCTGACTTCCGATAACTATAATGATAAATCATCTTCAAAACTCGACGCTTTCTTGGTTCGATGGAGCAACAACAAAGGATGGCATTGGGAGTGGAGCAAGAGGCATCATAAATATCTAGGAGACTACAGTTTATATATGGACTTATAATTGCGGTAAAGGAACAAATACGAGGGCAAAGCTATTGGGAGTGTGGCTCACACTTATGCTAGCAGAACATTTGGCGATCCCATGTATCCATATCATGGGAGATTCAAAAGTTGTTATTGAATGGCTCACAGACAAAGGGAGACTACTAGTTATCTCTATAGAAGGATGGAAGAAAAGAATCAAATTACTTATCCAGAATTTTCATACAATTAGTGTCCAACACATCTATAGAGACTTTAACACTGATGTGGATATACTCTCAAAGCAGGCTCTGGGCGAACCTGAAGGAATGGTATCTTATTACCGATGGACAAATGGAGATGAAGGCCGAAGGAGACATATCAAAATTCATTAATATATTTGTTAATGTAATCTAGCAAATATGTGTTATTGAACTTTTGTTGTATAAGGGCTCACCTTTGTTTTTGTATCAGTTTTTTGTTTACTAGTTTCTGTTATAGAAACTTTGGGCTTAGTTATTGAGATTGTGAGAGTATACCTCTAGCATTTCCTTTTGGCATTGTAATGAATTGTATTGTCATAGCCAGATTTTGATAATCTACTATAAAATCCTAATTATGAAACGAAAGATATAAAAAAATTATATCCCTAATATAATTGAGCAAATATTTTCCTTGGAAAAAAATATACAATTTTACCTTCCCAAAAAAGTTAATATAACTTCTCCAAAAAAATAATTAGTATAGCTTCTCACAAATATTTTCCTCATTAGGACTTTAGACTTAAGAAAACTCTTTAAACTTGTATGATATTTACATTATTTCTTCAAAATATTATAATACAAACACGTTTGATATATATATATATATATATATATATATATATATATATTATTTTCTTTTCTTACTCCTTCTAAACTCTTTAAACTTGTATGATATTTACATTATTTCTTCAAAATATTATAATACAAACACGTTTGATTTAGATGATAGATTAATAATTTTTTATCCAAAAAATTGTGCTTTTTTCTCTTCAAATCATTTAGATAGAGGATAGAACATATGTAATCTCAAGTGCTTTATCAAATTTAAACTTATAATTTTATTATTAATAATATATTTTAATATTTTAGACAAATGTTTTAATCAATTAAATTAATCTATATTATAATTAATTAATGATTTTAAACAATTACATATAATAATCAATTAATTATATAAAAAATTAAATATAACATTTTAAATGTTATATTTGAATATATCAATAATTATATGTTTATATAATATAATAAAAATCAATCTAAATGGAACTAATATAATAATATAAATAAAAAAAATTAAATATAACATTTTAAATGTTATATTTTAATATATCAATAATTATATTTTTATATAATATAATAACAATCAATCTAAATGGAACTAATATAATAATATAAATAATTGAATTTAGTTAATATAATAATATAAATAATTGGATTTAGTTAATTGGTAAAGTGTTTTTTATTATTTTTTGAAATTTAATTGTTTTTTAGAAATATGTTTTTTTCATTATTTATTAATAAATTTATATAAATGATTTTTTGGTGTGGGAATTGATAATTTGTCAATGTAATTTGGGTTAGGTTTAAGATTAAATTGATTAAATATTATTGTAACTCAAGAGTATATTCAATAGTTCGCTAGTCAGATATACCAATAATTTACGACTTAGCAAAATTTAAGGCATCACGAAACACACCCATGTAAGGTTCCACTTCTAGAGTGTTTATCCTTATAACCTTATCAAAATAAGTCAAATATCTCATAAAAGATTTAAACTTGAGTAGAAAAAAAATGAAACCTACATCCCAACCATTTAACTATTAACATTCAACTATAAATATTTATTTATTATAAATAAAATTAAATAAATATTACCAAAAAAATAAAATATAATATTGAACATTAAACTAAAAAACAACTCAATGAAAGTATCAAATATCATAATGCCATAATGATAGGTAAACCAAACGTAGACAACTCCTAAGCATGCTAGAAGTAAATTTTGTGATTACGAACTACTATGATAGCCGAGATTCTTCAAACAATGCACCGTCTCATTACTAACCAACCCAATGGGAGTTGGTTTCTTTTCAAAGACTAAATTGTACTTATGTAAATAACAATGGGAGTTGGTTTGGGAACATTATTATTTCCACTAGTCAACTTATGCTTGGAAGCAATAGTTCCAAGCTAAATACTTACTTTTTGTCTAGGAACATTAATATTGGAAACATTATTATTGCCACTAGTCAACTTACAACTTATGCTTGGAAGCAATAGTTCCAAGCTAAATACTTACTTTTTGTCTAGGAACATTAATATTGGGAACATTATTATTGCCACTAGTCAACTTATGCTTGGAAGCAATAGTTCCAAACTAAATGCTTTTTCTTTAATTTTTGCAATGATGATATAGGGGTTAGTTTTTGCAAAGATGATATAAGGGTAATAGTTTTAGTCAATTTATGCTTGGAAGCAATAGTTCCAAACTAAATACTTTTTCTTTAATTTTTGCAATGATGATATAGGGGTTAGTTTTTGCAAAGATGATATAAGGGTAATAGTTTTAGTGATGATGGTATAAGGGTAATATTTTGTGATTTGATATTTTTATTTATTTTTATTTAAAAATAATCTCTATATATAAATATATATACAAAATTAATAACTTAATATTTTTATTTATAGATATATATACAAAATTAATAACTTAATATTTTTATTTATAGATATAGATATATTTTGGATTTTTCATTTCTATTAATTCTTAGCAAAGTTTATAACTTGATCATGCATTTTTTATATGGTCTACAAACTTTATTTCTTATCTTATTCATTGTTGTCTGTGGGAACCACAATGAAAAAAATTCAAACACAAACTTCAAAATGTTAAGTAACTAGTATTCACAAATATGATGTTGGAATACTATGTTATGTTTTTTTATGCTTATAATTAAAAATACAAAATAATTGAACAATGGTTTTTTTTATTCTATATAGAATGAGAAAGTGTATTCATTAAAAAGGTGTGATCAAGGTGGCTAAGTACAAAAACAAAAAGGATGGGTTAGTATTTATGAAACCAAATTCAACACTATGTTTTGACTAAAGTTCATATTTTCTTCCTACTCCTAGATAACCAATCATGTCTGATATTTTGACTACAATGCATGGAATATATCTGATAATAAACACCTAGTATACAAACAAAAAAACAAAACATATCACTATTATAAAATAGACATCCTACACCTCTTCTTTCTTCATTCCTTCTTTAGCTGAAGATGGCACATCAGTATTCATATCAGGCAACATCCTCAACCTCTTTATTTCCTGTCTACAAGATTCCCATGTGTCTCTGTCCTGAGAAAAAGCTTATGGAATTATCTCCCTCTTATCTAGTTGTCTCTGCAGAGGTTCCCCATACCTACACAGATATTCCACCTCATCCTGGAGTTTTCCAATTAACACTATATGATGAGCCAGTGTTTCCAGAGAAGAGGATAATGTTGAACTATGTGCATCGACTTTGAGATACAATTTTTGAGTAGTTGTGAAATTGTCCTCCATAAACTCCTCTACCCATGTTGAAATTCCCTGAGGCACTTCCTTTCCTTTCACCATAATTAAGAACTTGAAACAAAGACTGAATTGAGGGCTTGAAACCACCCTAAGAAAAAAAATACCTCTTGATGTTCCCTGCACCAGAATACTTCCCAATTGCACCCGAACTGGCTAGAGAAAAAGATTATTTTTTTTCTCCCCAGGGCGTTCTCGACAAATTCCCAAAATTCCTCCAGCCCAGGAATGGATATAAGCTACTATCCAGACTAATAAAAGATTAAATCCAACCAGACTCAGAAGTAAGCTTGAATTGCTTACCAAAGTGCCAACCAATTGAAGGCTCCCCCAAAAAATTCCCACCGACCACAAAGAATTCTAGAGACAAAGGAAGCCAACTTGTAATCCTTCCCGCTTAATGCCCAAAGATCTTGACTAGATCAGACTGAAGCATACCAAAGGGTTCTTAGGTTGCTTGCACACTTGAATTCCACCCTGGGATGACATAATATTCCTCTTACATAGTCCACTTAGCATTATAATCATGATATTCTCCATCGAATTGAGAATTATAAATACAAACCCAACTTAAAAACCATAATTTCACTGAAGTTATGGATGCATGAATCCTCACACTGATAATCCATCCCACACTCCTGAGAAACGAAATGTGCCTTCATGACTTGTGCTTCCCACTTCTGCACATAACTTCCAATCATTTCTTCCATTCCATCAGTGAGCAAATCCATCAGCCATGAAAAGAGATTAGACTCCATGTGTCCTGCAGTATTAAAGTTCCCACGGGTATGAGTAGAGCTTCCACAAACAAAATCTCATATCAATTCCATTGACATTAGCAATAATGAAAACTTCTCATCCTTCACCATGAGCCCAACAATCGTGACACGATCCCTCCCAATGTGTCATCGATTATGTAGATGAGGGGGTTGGTTCTGCATGAAAATTACACATGTAGCCATCCTTTCAACTCTTACATGGACCCAAACAGCCCCATTATTTATCCTATCCCCTTTCATTATGGAGGGGATACAATGCTCACTTTCCCTTGGATTCCTAGGGAACCAGGGGCCAAGCTGATAGCCTTATTTTCCATTTTGTCAGATTCCTTATTTTTTTCTTTGAGGATAATGGGCATGAATGTTAGCCAAAGAAAATTTGATCCTCTCTATGATATATTTTAACTTAAGATCCTTAGGAGACCCCGGATGGGGTGCCACGAAGCACAGGGCGACCATGTAGCACAGGCCAGAGCTCAGCCATTAATTTGGCAGGTCGGCTCCCCTCCCCTCACCATTAAATTGGGGATCACCATAACTTCCCATCAAGTGGTGAAGGACTACTCCCTTGCATGAGAAAAGTGATGACCATGAGATTCAGTGGATGGGATACGCTGGTGGCAGTGGTCATGTCAACCCTCTGTGTTATCATCCAACAAAGAAGAGATTGGAGCCATTTCACCTTGGCAATACATCAACCCGACAGCTCTGCACACTGGTGCAGCTACCAAAGGGATTCCAACACACTTACTTTTCTTATTAGCACCCTCCATTGCTCATCCATGCCGAGGGAAAGAGGCAGGCTGCACAACGGCCCTACCTAACACATCTTCGCCGCTAGATAGAGGAGGATGCAACAGTTAGAGTAAGCATTATTCATAGCCTGCACTCAACGTAGGGAGAAATTTAGGATGCCACTGATGGCATATGTGGAGGAGGTGATTCCAAAGGAACAAATCCAGTTCCCTCTGGAATCCCTCCTCTTCACTGTTCCAGACAATTGGCAGCCCCCCATCCAATTTCCACCAGGAACTAGTGCACCAGAAATAGACCAGCCTATGCAGGAGGCAAGGGAATCTTACACCTACATAATTGAGGAGGAATTCCTCCACCTTGACCTCGAGGACGCCACACATCCCGGAAAATTCAAAATTTCAAGCGCAGCAGAGGTAGTCGAGGAGCATGGGACGAAGGAGAGGTTCGGGATGGAGAAGGATAAGGAATGAGCACATGAGGATTCATGCGAGGCAGACGGTGGTTTGGAGGTAGAGGGTGGCCCAATCCTGGCACCACCACCTATTACGACAATCCTGGATCCCTTCCAAGAACCACCTCCATTTTTCTACCCAGAGCAGCTTACGCTAGTGTTCGAGCTTAGAAGTCAGATGGCGGATCAGATTCACCGTAACATCCTCATGTATGAGCGTATCGATATGTTGTACGAGGCATACTCAAATGTACTAGCAGGCCAGAAATGCCCGACTTGCACCAGGATATTTTTTCTCTAGCCTCGGAATGGTCCTCTCAGCGGCAACCCCAGTGATGCAACCTCCGATGCAAGTAGGTAACTCTGTGGCTTGGATTTCAGTTCGGCTCCTTGTGTTGCTACAACGTAGTTTCAATTTCATGCTTAGGTCCTTGTTTAATTTCCAGTTTACTGTCTAGTTTAATTTCCAGTTTAGTCTTCATGGCTACTCTGAACAATGGTGCACAGACTTAAGTCCGCCACCTGCCTTGGTTTTATTTTGGTAGGGAAAATGGCAGACCGCCACTTTTGACATTGACATCACAGTCTGTCATCTGTCCCGATTTCCGCTAATTCGGCGAAACAATTGACAGACTGTTGCTATGCGTTTTTTTGTCTTGGAAAAGTTTTAATAGGATTTTTCCTCTCTTTTTATTTACAAAAAAAAAAAAACTTAAGATCCATGGGAGAGGATCCCGTGAGGAGGTATCAGATGGTATTTTTATAGTCTCCCACTATATTGATCTGCCTTATAGACTCATGCTGCATTAAATTCACCCCTTGATAAAATGCATAAGATTCTACCATATTGTTTGATGTAATACCTAGATTCCAATAGAAATCCACGACTCGATTTCCTCTAGAGTCATACAACACCCCACACTTGCCTCCCCAACAATAATTAAACAATATTACGATTACCGATTTATTTAAATTTAAATTCTTATTTATCAATTCTTATATTAATATTTATCAAATAATACATAATACTATTTATTAAAATAACCAAAAATTAACTATGATAAATCAAAATAATAATAATAATAATAATCTATTTTTAAGGTCACGGCCAAGCCAACACACGAAATTGGTGTATGAGACCCCCTTGTTTGTGGGACAAGGGACCCCCCTCCGCCCAGTGATTTCACTGGTAAAGTCTACGAAGATATACATACCCTACCCCCCTCTGGATTTGAACCTGTGACCTCTTAAGAGGAAATACATGTTCTTAACCATTAGGCCCACTCAGACTCCTTTAAAAAATTAAAAATCATTATAAATATCTAAGAAATAAAATTATTCAAAAAATCAAGAGTGTACATTGATAATTATGCATTGTCTCATCGAAAAAATACTTTGATATTTACGCGGTGTGTCATAACTAACAGCAATTCCTTTTCAAACGCGAAAGTGAAATCATGTAGATATCATTGGAGTTGGTTGGGCAATAATCATGTAGATATCAAGTTGCAATAACAACAACGAGGAGTTGTTGGAATAGTGCTAAAAACTACCATAAACTTTTAATAATTCTCTAAGTTGTGCTTTCAACAAAAGCTATGAAAAATGGATTACCACATGTTAGCTTTACACATGTCAAACAAAAATCTAAGAAATCTCAAGTTATGCTTTCAACCAAAGCTATGGAAAACGGATTACCACATGTTAGCTTTACGAATGTCAAAAGAAAAGATTAAATAATATTATAATATTATTTAAATAGTGGATAAATTCAATCAGGTTTTAACTCATTTTAACACCACCCAAATGGTTAGAATTTTGAAAAAATGAATAGACCTTTGTCTTTCAAATGGAGACAAAAATAAACCTAACGAAAAAGTTGAGTTTGTCTTATTTTTAACTCATTTTTATTTTACCTTTATCATTTCCTTATTGTATACATCATTTTTAAATATGGTATATATAATTTTAATTTATTTATTGAAAAAAAACAATTTGGAGAAGAATAATATTTGTGGACGAAGTTGAAGAATTTGAATTTGAATTTGAATTTAAAGAAGAAGAATATGAGGAAGAGAGTAGTGTGAAGGTCTATATATATGACATTCAAGATTGTGATCCTAAGTTGTCATTTGGATGTGTACGGAAAAAATATAAGCAAAACCATAAGATAATTAATTGTCATAGTCATTGTCATTGTCTAATAGAAGAACCCATTGATAATTAATTGTCATAGTCATTATCTAATAGAAGACCCAAAATGGGTAATGGATCCCTCTTAAAAATAATTGTAAACGGTTTTAATTAAGAGATTGTGCCAACAACTCTTTTTCCTCCGACAAATGCGCTTTGATATGCCTCCCGAAGTATTTCATTTTCTCCAAAAAACCTACCCCACGGACGCGGGCCCAACCTATCGTTATTCATAACACCTACTATTTCAAACCCCGCCCATAGAGCTATCCCCACGAAGCATGACTCCGCAATACAACAAAATATTGTACCTCTCCCTCGTGTGTGAACTTCGAATCGGTGAGCATTAATGGTTTGACAATCGTCCCGGGAAAACCAACAATAACAATGAGATTTGATTGATTAAATCACAACAATTAGTATACACGATTTCGAGTTATAAGCATAGGAAAACTAGATGACTAAACAGTTTTGAATATTATCTCTCTCTACCCTCACTTCTCTCTGAATCTTACAGGTACATTAGGTGAAAAATGTCTAGAACAAAAGGCTACTCAGAGAGGTCCACAACACCAAATGTCTCAATTCAAATGAAGAATTTAGAAGATGTTTTCGTGACAGACATGAGTGATAATACCAGGCTACACAAGTATTCCTCATGGCAGGAGATATATTAGATGTTCAACATTGAATATTTCCCAACAAAAGGTGGAGACTTGTAGGTGTATGCAAACATCAGAAATAGTGGGTTATACGTTGTGACCACTCGACCAAATCCTTTTCCATATAATGATGCTCCTCGATGGACATACACACATATGAACCCACAAGAAGAAGAGATTTTAGAAAAAGTAGGAAAGCATTTAACCTCGCTAAGATATGATAGCATGCATCATATGTATAAGCTACCGATGCCAGATTGATTCCTCAATACGTTATTTTTGGAAGACTTTAATAAAAAACACCCAAATTGGACCGACTTGTTGGAAAAATGGTGGGACAAAGACATAGAGTTCCACATTAAGGACAATTAGATATACAATACATAGTACCTTAATGTTATGAAAAAAAATATCCTATGGGTAAGGGCCACAACAAGGCAATACCCTAAAAGACCACTCTCAAACTCAAATCAAGGAGTCAATTGAGAATAACTGCTTTGCAATAACTAAATTTCAAGGGAAAGAGAAGATAAAAAAAACCTGGATTTCATCGTTTGATGTTGATCCCACGCAAATACTTTGCTCCAATACTCTTCTGCAAAAATCCTTTTAAATCTCCTGCACATAAGGAGACGAGCAACTGCGAAAATGTAGTTATATGTTAATCAACTAAAGCATGAACATTACAACTTTCATAATATATTCAAATTAGGAGATATAACATATACTAAAAACATGAACCAACATATGTAATTGGATGAGAGTGAGAGATATTTTTTTATGAACAACATAAAACGTTGGTTACAACTTCTAGTCGTGGCATGGCCTCGAAATTGGACTCCAAGTTCCTCCACCCAATCCTAGAGATGTTCAATAATACCTCCAATACTTTGTTCTCAAATAGGTTCAAATAAGGTTAAGGATTCCTTCCTAACAATATAGGGAGAACACAACTTCTAAAAACAAGGGTTTCAATATGGAAGGGACAATCTCAGATGCAAGGGGAAAAGGGGACTTGCAGGACAAAATTGAAAATGCTAACATAAGGATGCATTTCTCTGTTCTATTTTTCCTCCACCCTTAAGCTCTAATTTATACTCTTTTTTTACAATTGGAGTAGTTATGGACAGGCTACAGGAGGTCGGAAACCTGAGGAACCCATCAAATCCACCTGAAAAGTGAGAATGTTTTTTTTATAGCCAAATTAACATATATGCGGGGTTGCTAACTAGAAACCAACATATGTACATGAGATGCTTTAAGGATAGTCACATACATCAACAAAGATGGGGCTTTTTAAAGTACTTTTAAGGAGGAAAAGGGGGGAAATGGTCTTGCAATCATGGAAAGGGTTGTATCTTAGGCCAATAAGTCATCATAAGCATATGTGGTGTCAAATGATGCTATAACAGATGCCCCCTAATGTGTGAGGTCATAAGAGAAACTGATGGACGAAATACATTAAAAAATAATCATGAGATCATGAAGGGGCCTAGTTAGGAGTGGTTCAAGACCAATTTCGAAACAATACATACAAAAGAAACAAGTAATATACTCTCTTCCCAAGTCGGGCATACCCATGCTCAGGAGTGAAATACGCATGGTCGCCAAATCAAGTACATTGTAGATCCATGAGTAATAAAATCATAACTGATGTCCATGGCCACAAAAAAATGTACACAATGGATCCATGTAATATATAAAAGGTGTTGGAATACTAAGAAGGGGGGGGGGGTGAATCAATATTACCTTTTTAAACAATTAGTAATTACTTTGTTATTTTATTAATCATCACAATAGATCATCAATGGACTTGTATTTAAAATAAATTATATAAATATAATTAATAAGAATTACAAGGCTTTATAAATAGTAGTCTAAGATTGTGAAGGACACCAATCTTCTTTTAGAGCACCAACTCTTGGAGACACAAATCCCCTTCTTCAGGGAACCAACCCTAGGAAGCACCAACTCCCTTGTTTTAGGGCACCAACCCTAGGAAGTGCCAACTCCCTTTTCTTTAGGGCACCAACTCTCTTGTTTTTTAGGGCACCAACCCTAGGAAGCACCAAGTCCCTTGTTTTCACACATTACTTAGTAAAGGATATGAATACTTCCTTGCTCCTCCCTTCCACCCTCAATGCATAAGTATCATCAATTTTTCTTCTTTGACTCTGCTTCTTCTTTTGATCTTCTGATTTGGACTACAAAGACACCTTCTTCCCACCATTCTTTCTTGTTTATATAGTCTTCCAACTGGTGTGAATTTGAAGCATTGTGTCTCTTTGTTTGAACCATTGCACCTCTTCATTTAATTTTAGCATAAATAATCTTATCCTTTTATTCATTTAATTTATTATGTAAGTTTCTTAGTTTAATTAGAATACTAATCTTGATTCGTCCTAATGAGTTGATCGCAGGTATGAATCAACTGCTTATATCGTTCACATGCTTCTGGTGCGTCCCTAGTTCTCCAACATATCTGAATCAAGTTGTTACTTTGTTATCTAGTGTGTTTTCATGTACCTGGAATGGGCATGTGCTAGCTTGTGAATCTCCTTTGTTTTTCTTTTAGCCCCAATATGTCCAATGTTGGGACCGTGTTCTCTGAACTTCGACGCTCCAGAACTTTTCTTCTTTTCACCAAATGACAATATATCGTGACCAGGTGTTAACTTAGTTGGCCCTTTAACTCATTTCAACTTTACATATGACATCGACCTGTGACCAAGGGTGAATACATATGAGGCTTTATCGTGAAAGGTTCAATCTCATCTGTCATTTTCCTTCTCTTTGATCTTGATATGACAGTGTGGAGTTAATCTCTTCAAATGGAGGATTATTACTTATATGGAGGCTAAAACAAATCATCGATTAGGACTTAATCGTCAGTTGAGTGGATGGTTCTCGTTCACTTTGAAACTTCGACGTTTTAGGTAGTTTTGTTGGTAGGAGAAGTTGGTTATCCCTGGAGACTGTAGTCCTGGATTGACGTGGTGTGATGACATCACCTATGATGACGTGGACCCATAGTGGGTGTGCCACGTGTCACCCTAATTTGTGAATTTCATGGACCTTATGTGCCATATGTATTTTGACATTTTTCATCATCTGATTGGGCCACGTGTCCTTGCCGACGTGGTCTTTCTCACTAGGATTTTGACTTTTCATTACTTCGTAGCTTCGGGATTTTTGGCACTTTTACACCATGATTCAATCATTGCCAAAGTGTCGAATAGATCTATCACCGTAGATATTTCCTTGTCTTGATCAGATGACCTTTGTTTACTCTGGGACTTCATGACTTTGGCCCCACTTATCCTATCTTTCCACTACGCTTGATCAACGGTTGACGAGATTTCCCTGTTCTTCCTTTGATCCGACAGTAGACGAGAGTTCACGACTTTAGGGATTCGGCCTTCAGGTAAACTTACATGTTTAAGACTTCTTTTCTCCGGAGTGGTTAGCGCTGAAGTTGTCCACCTTCTTTCCTTTAGTGTGATCTGACCGTTCAACATTTCCATTCCAGATCGACGATCAATGCTTAACTCTAGATCAAATATTGATATAACGGTTGGGAAACCATCTGAAGCTCCTTCTTGATTGATGGTTGGCATTATTCCGTGACTTCAGGATTTCATGGATTCTTACTTGTTTCCAGTAATCACCAAAGTGGCGAAGCTCTAGAGTACCAAAGCTTTCTATCTCTTGCTTGATCCTACGACTGAGAACTAACCTGAATTTTCTCCACGAGATCTGACGATTGGCGTTTACTTCATGATTTCATAGGTTTCACGAATTTGTGTCTTATGGGGTCCACTTATCATGTCCTTCCACTTGATTCTATCTTATGATCAAGATATATCCTGAACAAATCGAACGGTTGTTGTAACTCGATCCTTTACAAGGGATTCTTCTATGTAGGCTTGGGCTTCTACAGGACAGGCTACGTTATTTCTCCCGATCTTTGAGTTTATACTGGATTCCTCTGCACCTTATTGAAATCAATGATAATATCATACCACTGTGTCCAACAAAAAGTAGTAGTCATGGCCATGAGAGAAATACATAATGGATCCATGAAAATGTAGATCATATCCATGAATAGATATGCAATGGAGCTATGTCTCAGAATAAAAAAGAGGATATTTGGAGTCAATGAAGTGAACAAAATGATCCTCTATAAGTACCAATGTCAAAGAGGGTGGTACAATCAATATAACTTGGGTAGGAGCACAAAAGAGGTGATGCTTCAAAACAACCCGTTGTGTTACGAGTCTACACTATGTGAATAGATGTGTTGAAGTCGAACACAGTGAGACACCGCTTGATTATTGGTCATTGATTTATATTGTTAACAAATGCAAGACAACCCACCGATAATGATAATGGGCGTCAAGGTGCCTAGTACAATCTAACAAGTGTGAAAAAAGGAGTTGATGTTGAACACCTGATAGAATATATTGATCAGGGGACATTGATGTATTCCCACTGTCAATAGTGAGGGAACTTGACACTCATGACTGAAAACCCCAAGGTACAAAAAATGACTCTAAATCCCTATCCCAAAGAAAGATTTGTTGAATTTGATAGGAAGTGATCCACTAGAAGGAGGGAAATAAGGAATCCCCCATCATCCAACATGAGGAGTAGCATAAGAAAAAACATTTGGAAGAACACAGATGAAAATATTGAAGAAACCACACCGAGGTATGACTATGACATGTACCAGATTGAATAACACACAACAAAGACTCTCTAAATAGTATCCAATGATGAATACTACCAAAAACGACAAGGAATCCACCAATGGGTTCAAATGGAAACCAAGGTACCACATGAATCCCTATGTGTGATAATGGTTGTTGACGTTGAACACAATGGAAACCACTCAGTCAACGACCAATGCTGAATTTCATCCGCAAAGCACAAGGTCAACTATCAATGATGTAAATAGGCCTAGGGTGAAAATCTAGGCCATACTTCCAAAGAAATGAGTCATATTCAATAAGAGAAGATCTGCCAACAAGAAGTCAATGGGGACCTTCTATACTAACACAAGTTAGATACAAAGGTACTTGTGAAACTAAGAAGGAATTGGCACATGAGAAGGCTAACTTAGGAATACAAGAGTTTTGCAGAGTGGATGACAAAGGTTGGCTTCCCTTGAACAGGAACACGACACAAAAAGTGACTTGGGAAGCATGTACTATAAATTGGGATACATCTACGACACAAGAGGCATCAATAAATGATCCAGATGAATGGAAGAATAACCAACCAGAGGAGATTATTCTAAAAAATGAGAAAAGGCCTCCTAAAGCCATACTAAACCCAATATCGTGAGATAAAGACTCATAAGATTGTGCTATGTTCAAGGGAAACATAAGTAACTTCCATATAAAAAACAAGACTCATTCCCATCCTTATTGTTTTTGTCTTTTTCATATTATAAAGCATGAAAAAGAATAAAAGAATGCTATAGTACAATGGGGGAAATGAGCATCATAGGCGAGTAGACTAGTTCCATGTGAAAGGAACATACCTATGCTCAATGCAAGGAAACTTGTGCGGGATATGGATGCTCAGGGGAATTTTCCTCCAAGGATAAAGGGTGTCAAGTCACAAAGGATAGTATTACAATGCTAGAAAATGTTCGAGAATGCATATGCAAATGACTATACAATGGCAAGCTAAAGCTGACATTAGGCTTGAAAAGAGAAAATGGTCAATATGTAATGCAAGTACAACTCAACACAACAATTTTGGAATCCTTGTGGGTAATTATCCAAAAAAATATGGTAGGAATAAATGAGGCTTCGACAAAAAGTCATGGCGGAACGAAACAGGGCTTCCGAGCCTACATAAAAAATTGCATAATCAGTGCCAAAATGGCTAGCAAGGAACTAACTAGGACACCCATCAAGAGGTAATCTCTACCATCCTTAAATGACACCTTGAAAGAAGCTTGAAGGTATAATGTCATAACAAATGTGGTTGATCCTATGGAAAATATGTGATTAGTACGGATAAACGCATTGTGCAGGGGAGATGAAACCTACCCTATATGCTAGTAAGGAAAACAATACCTGCCAAAGAATCCAAAAAATGCCAACAAATGTAGCAACACCTATGATAAAAAGGCACCTCTCAAGGAGAATTGTAACATCCCCAACCACCAACAGCCAGGAAACGCCACTACTCATACACTTCACTTAGCTCTGATACCAATTTGTAATGTCCCCAACCACCAACAACTAGGAAACGTCACAGAGGAACATACATATATATATATATAACATGCATTTATAATGAATTTAAAACAAACAACACAAAATTACTGCTACCATACAGACTCAAATGGAATTGACATTAATTCTACATGCAACGAAACACATGATAACATTTCAAGAATCACAGACATGCATAACATACATAATTAAGCACATAAATGATACTTATCTTTTAACTGGAGAAAAAAACACCAACTGCCTGCAGACCTTCCACAAACCTCCCAGCCATAGACCACACTACTCATCACTCTCAGCAGTGGGTCACCCCCGAGCTGGGACTAACCTCCATTGGGAAAGGGATTCCTAGGCTAGGCAAGGTAAATAGGAAAGTCATACAGTTTAAGAGGAATGATTCTCTCCCGGGAGCCACTTACGCCCACTACTCATTGAATCTCATTCCCCACATGCATGTCCCACCCCAAGAGTATACACCTTCACGGTCACACAGTCCATCGGCTGCTCCACCTACTTTACCTTGGGCTTCAGCAACAGGCAAGACCAGAATTCTTAGAGCTTTGTAGAAGCTACAGGACTCCCTCCAAGAAAACTCACTTCATCAACACACTCTCTCACATGGAAAGAGTTTCTCATAGGCCTGACAACCTGCTTCTTCAATCCACAAAAACCTCTCTCACCTGGAGAGAGAGAGTTGTTCACAGGCCTGACAACTTGCCTCTTCAACCACGGGCTTGACAACCCACCTCTTCAACCACAATAGCTAAGTCGGGTAAGGCAAGGGACGACTCAATAAATTATATAGGTGCAAAATGACCACAAGTTCAGAAATGGTGGAAAAACGCTCGCTGCATGCTTTCTCAATGCGTGAGTGAACTAGTGAGGAAATAGGGGGCGGACTGGTCTAGGATAGCAAAGATGGTGAGAGCATGAGAGCCAAAACTCTGTGCGTGAACCTCCCTGCATGCCTGCGTGAGTGCCTCATTCCCCCCACCCAACAACAATAACTTCCCCCTTAAATCTGCATGTGCCTGAGCCGACACCTGTCGCTCATGAAGCACATTACTTTCCCTTTGGAAGTCCCTCGTCCTCCCCCCAAGGAACTTAGGATAAAAAAATATCCTTTTAAGTAGATCTTGGAATAATAATAAATTATTATTCTCTTGGACTTAATCCCTTAGGCTTAGCCCCTCTTTCCAACCTCTCAGCCTCCTCTCCCTTACCCAGCCTGGTGGAGCTTAGTCCCCCATTCTCTTTTATCGTGGTCAGTCTACACACAACGATGTTTTTATATTAATAATATGAATACTTACATGTACAAAATTGGCTCTTGGCCTTTAACACCTAGGATCTCTAGCCTACTAACACATAATCCTACCAGCTTATAATTGCTTGGCTCACTAGCCTACAAAACATGTTTACAATTCATAATACAACTAGGGTTCATCCTAGGGATATTACAATCCCCTCCCCTTATTTTTGCACTGTCCTCAATGCAACTTATTTACACAACATCAACAAGATTTTCAAAATATTCAAAAATATGCAGGTATTCATCCCGCATAGCATCCTCATGCTCCCATGTCACATCCTCAGAACCGTACCAGGCCCACTGGACCTTTACAAGCCCTATGGATTAATTCTGGAGCTGTTTTCTCTTCCAGTCCAATATGCGCATGAGATGCACTTGCAAGATGCCTTCTTGCTCCACTCGAATCACATTCCAATCAATAACATGGTTAGCATCAGGTATATATTTCTTAAGCAATGAAACACGAAACACATTATGTACATTCATGGACCCAGGCAATGCAAGCATATATGCAACTAGTCCAATCCTTTCTAGGATTTCAAATGGCCCACAATATATGGTTGCCAACTTGGAATATTTTCCGGGCTTCATGGAACTTTCGTTGTCTTTCACTTTCAAGAAAACATGATCACCCACTTTAAACTCCCTGTGGGTCATGTTCTTATCAGCATAACTTTTTTGTCTGTCTTGGGCAGCCTTCAAATTATGTTAAATCTTCATCATTTTCTCTTCCATTTCCTTGAGCAACTTTGGCCCAACCATTTCCCTATCAACAAGGTTATCCCAACTTACTGGGGTGTTGCACTTTCTACCATAAAGTGCTTCAAACATGCTCATCTTTAGTGATGCTTGATACCCATTGTTGTAGGAAAATTATACCAAGTTTAGGTATTCTTCCCATTTAGATGGTTTGTCCATCACATACATCCTTAGCATGTCCTCTATCACTTGGTTCACCCTTTCTATTTTCCCATCAGACTCAGGATGATAGGTTGTGTTGAAGTTCAGGTTTGTTTTGAACCCTTTGAATAACCCCTTCTATAACTTTGAGGTAAATTTCGGGTCTCTGTCAAACACAATTGTCTTGGGAATACCGTGCAATCATGTTGCTTCCCTCATATAGATATCAGAAACATTAGCTTCCTTGTGAGTAGTCTTCAATGGGATAAAATGGGCATCTTTCGTAAGATTATCCACTGCCACCACGACAGAATCATGTTGTTTATTTGTTTTGGGTAATCCTATGATGAAATCCATTGTCACCACTTCCCACTTCCACTCAGGAATGGGTAATGGTTGTAGAAACCCTGTTGGGTGCCTATAAGCTTTGACCTTCTGGCACTCCATACATCTGGTGATGTATTTTGCAATTTACTTCTTCATACCTGGCCAAAAGTAATGGCTCTTGACTGCTGCCAATGTTTTCTAATATTCAGGGTGCCCATCATAAGGCACATTATGCATTTCTTTTAAGATCATAATTCTCAATTCCTAGAAATTAGGTACATAAATTCTATTTTTGTACAGGAGTGTTCCATCACCTTCCAATTTATAATATCCCACTTTATGTAGCATCTTACCTTGTTGTAGCTTTGCCACCAATTCCATGTACTGGAAATCTGCATTTGCAACTTCTGAAATTCTGCCTTTAATATCAGTTTGATACATGCTAATGGTCGTAGCATGTAGTTCATGTACTCTTCTGCTGAGTGCATCAACCAATTTTTTCTCCTTTCCTTTGATATGTGTTATCACTGAAATTTTGTCCGCAAATGGTTACAGGAATCCAACATCTTCAAATAGCTATCAGTTCACCCATGGACCAAAAATGACCAAAAATGCATTTCCAAAAGGCCCAAAACTATACAATCAACAATAAAATCAGCATGCGCTAAGACTACACAAGGAGCGCGTGTACATGCGCCCTTCAGAAACGAAGGAAAAAGCGCACATGCACATGATGCACGACTGTGGATGCAAAAAACCGTGCATCCCTCAAAACGACGCATTTATGATATTGGTTGGCCTCCCACCCACTTCTGGTTCAACTTCCAAGTCGATTTGACATCCAAATCTTGGTTGAATCCAGTTGGGTGGCTGGTCAAAGACCTAAGGGTGCCCTAAATTGCCCCTTGTTCACACTAAAAGCTGGTTAAATAATGTCTCAAAGTGATGTTATAAAAAGAGGCCATGGGTGCACTACATTTTCAAGGAATTCATTTGTATTGGTATGTTGTTGATATTCTCTTGGAGGATCCTCTTTTCTCATCAAGAGCATGCTAGCACCATTTTGGTTAGCCATTCATATCACCTCTAGATTGGATGTGCTTTGGATTCTCTTCAACATTTCATTTTAGTTCCTCACTTGTAAGAAGAGCTCAATATTTGGGGGTCCAAGAGCCCTCCCTTGGAGGAAGAGGGGACCCAAACTCTCCCTTTCTCATTGGTGTTTTCTTTCCACTAACATAATCCTTTCCATTGGTGGCATGAGTCTTGTTTGTTTCTTGTTCTAATGTCCTTATGCACTATAGTTTAATTGATTTTATCCTTCTTAGTTTAATTATTTTCTTATCTTTTATGCTTTACACTTATAACTCTTTCCTCTACTACTGTCTTGCCTAGCTGACCCAACTGGGCTTGTAAGCACCTTTATTTTGCTCATTTAGGTGACAAAAGAGGTGCAACAGATTGGCGACTCTGCTGGGGAAAGGTATGAATTTCCTACCCCATTTGGGTTATTTTATCTCTTCTTTCTATTTATTTAACCTGTAGGTACCATAATCGACCCAAGAGGACCTACAAAAAGTCACATTCAAAGATGAGTTGAGAGAATTTCGTTCGGAATTTTCTTCATGACCGTGTGTCAGACGTGCACGGGTTTTTCAACCCACGGGTGTGTTTTAAGCACACGTGTGCCAAAACCATTGTATTTCTCAGCACCTTCTGTGCACTAACACCCATAAGTCACTTTCAGTTCACACATTGGCACTCACAACACCTTTGTCTATTCTGAGACCCACACACCTGTGCAAAAAAACACACATTGTAAGATTTTTGTGATCTGTGGAAGGCCCATAGCCTTCCTAAAATTGATTCCTTGCACATTGTAGTCTGCACCACACTTATATTCCCTCTCCATATAAAGGGATTAGTCAAAACGTAGGCACTTAGGGGGTTAAAATCATTATTTCCTCTTTTTCTTTCATTTTGCCACATGGATGGCTTGCTTTGACTAAAAGTGTAAGTCAAAATAATCTTTAGATCACATATAAAACTTGCATTGGGACCATAAATTGGATATCAATCATTGAGTATGCTCTTCTCTCGTGCCCCAAAGCGATCTTGATAATTAGAAAGAGAATGAGGGAAAATTTCATCTCCCTTAAAAAAACAAAATCTTTTAGGAGAGGACAACATCCCCCTTAGGACTCCTCTTAGTTTATTTTTCAACCACATCTTAAGATTGTAACGGGACCATACATGCCCACATGCTAAGATAGGATAGTGATTAAAGTTTACTTTCTTAGATTAAACTACTAGGGAATTTTAAAGGTTTTGTAACGGGTCCATACATGCCCACATATGGACAATATAGGACAGTTTCAAAGCTTTCTTAAATTAAATCACATTAGGGAGTTAAAGGAATAGTAAGGACCCACATGTCCACATGCTAGTTTCCTAGGGACTTTAAAATTCCGCAAGGTTGTACCAATGACACTTAGTTAATTAGGTAATCAAGACTTGTAAGGACCAAGTGAAGTCCACATGCAGCAAGGTGACACCTAATTTATTAAAAATATTGGCACACTTTCACTTGTTCACACACAAAAGTCCCTACTCACTCACATAGTTTTTCATCTCGAAACGTGGATGATCTAGATTTTATGAGCATAAAGAAATGAATACAAATTATTAACAGGTGCTTAACACAAAATAATAGAGATACAGTAAAACTGGTTTTCTATTCAATAACGAAATAAGATGAAACTGTAAAATGCAGCGGAAACAAGCTTGCTGGAATGGTGGCGGCTTATCTCTGAGAAGAGATGTGACGACAATGCGCATTTGCAAGAAACAGGGTACAATGAGGCTCTGAAGTCCTTTTTACAATAAGAAAGAATTCCAAAAACCCTAGACATCCAAAAACCTAACCCTAGGAGATGAAGCACCAAAAGTCATGTGGGCCCCGTTTGGGTAAGCTAGTACATCAACTTCCCGGGGTCGTAACTTTTGCATATGATCTCCATTTTAGGCATGTGATAGCCCGTTGGAAAGGTATCATCAAGGAGATTCATTTTTGGGGCTCAATGATGCATTTGGATATCATTAAGGATATCGATACTGAAAAACCTTCATTTAGGCCCTCAAAATGGCCACAGAAGTA
>ML777022.1:2737434-2751490 GCA_009831015.1 Picea engelmannii
TTGTTCTGCTACTTCTGAGGTGTCCAATAATGGTGGGAAATAAGGGCGAAGGAGATCCACGTTGAACACTAGGTGCAGGCCAAGGAAAGGAGGAATGTTGAGCTCAAAAGCATTATCCCCCATGGCCTTGGTGATAGTGTACGATCCATAATGGAGTGGGCGAAGCTTCCTATGGGGTCTTGTAAGACGTTCTTTCTGCAAGTGCAACCAAACTTTGTTTCCCACCTGAAACTTATGCAACACCCGATGTTGATCATGGCGTTGTTTGTACTTATCATTGAACTTTTGTAGGATATCATAAACCTGTTGGTGGATGTGCTGGATCTGCTCAATGAACTGGGTGGCTTTGTCAGCTTCAGTTGGAGTAGGAGATGAGTCAGTTGAGGTGACCGCAAGGGGAAGTGCAACATCTATGGGACCCAATGGTTGGAATCCTAACCCCACTTGAAAGGAGCTGTGGTTGGTTGAGCTATGCAAGGCTAAATTGTAGCTATGCTAGACATAGGGAAGGATCTCATCCCATGTGCGAGGGTTATTTGAATTATACATGCGAAGGATATGCACAATCATTCGATTTACAACCTCGGTTTGGCCATCTGTTTAGGGGTGGAAGGCCTTGGATTTGGTGAGCTTGGTGTCCAGTAGTGACCAGAGGCTCGACCAGAATGTGCTGAGAAATCGACTATCCTGATCTGAGACAATGGTTTGTGGGATTCCAAAATGTACCTAGACTCATTCAAAGAAGATCTTGACAGTGGCCTCTGCTGTGATGCTCTTCTTGCAGGCAACCAGAATCGCCATCTTAGAAAAGCGATCAACAACCACAAAAACACAGTCATTTCCCCGCTTGGTGGATGGGAGGCCCGACATGTAGTCCATTGAGATAGATTCCCATGGCCTGTCAGGAGTAGGAAGAGGGGTGTACAAGCCTTGTTTCTTAGTGGTCGGTTTGTCAATAGCGCAGGCAATGCAGGACCTGATATACTTGCCGACCTCTTGTCGAAGTTTTGGCCAGTAGAATTATTTCTGTATCATCGCCACTGTCTTTTCCACGTCGAAGTGTCCTGCCACCCGACTGTAGTGGGCTTCCCAGATCAGCTTCTCTCGCTCACTTGATGGAACATAGATATGGCCCAGATGACACAACAACCCATCCTGAAGATGGAAATTATCAACAACTGCATTTGCACCCAACATTTGGTAGGTGGTGGCGAAGTCAGGGCCTGTCTCATAGAGTTGGGGCCATCCAGATGTCTCATGTCTGCAAGAGTCTAGAACCGTGGTGAGTGCCATGACTGGTAGTTTGCTGAGGCAATCAACGATGTGATTGGTGCTTCCTATTTTATACTTGATGTTGAGGTGGAATTGTTGCAAGTATGTGGACCACTTTTGATGGCAATCATTCTGTAGTTTTCCCTATGTTTTCATGAACTGCGGTGGCTTATGATCAGTGTGGATGAATGTCTCCTTACCAAGAATGTAATGTCTCCACTAGAGGCATGCTTTCACAATGGAGTACATTTCTTTTTCGTAAGTAGGGTACTTACGGACAATATCTGACATTGTCTCACTATGATAGGCCACGGGGTGGCCGTGTTGAGTGAGAACGATGCCCACAACATAGTCTGAAGCATCTATCTCGATCTCAAAGGGATGTTGCAAGTCTGGTAGTGAAAGTACTGGGGCTGAGCACAAGCATTGCTTCAAATCATCAAACGCTTGTTGTTGGGACCGACCCCACGCAAATTTCGCCTTACCACCACCCCTGTTTATTTGGCTGAGGGCCCATGCAATATGGGAGAAACCCAACATGAACCTGCGGTAGAAATTAGCAAGTCCCAAGAAGCTCCGAAGCTCAGTGAGTGTTGTTAGGGCTGGCCAGTCACGGCTGAATTGGATCTTGGCTGGATCCACATGTACGCCATGATGATAAATGATGTAGCCCAGGTAATGGACCCTTTCCATGTCGAAGGAACATTTTTCTAGGTTTGCATATAGCTTGTGCTGTCGTAGGGTGTGCAGAACCTGTTGAATATGCTGCAAGTGTTTGGCCCAATTCTTGCTATAAATTAGAATGTCATCTAGATACACCACTACAAAAGTATTGGTGAATGGTCACAGAATATCATCCATCATCCTCATGAAAGTGGTTGGAGCATTTGTCAAACCAAAGGGCATGACCAACCATTCAAAAAGTCCTTCATTTGACTTGAAGGTGGTCTTCCATACATCTGTCTGTTCTATTGGGACCTGGTGGTAGCTAGACTTCAGATCAATATTACTGAAGTATTTGGCCCCCGTGAGTTGATCAAGGAGGTCATCGATTCGGGGAATCAGGTATCATTTTCTGACAGTGTTTTTATTCAGAGCCCGGTAATCAATACAGAGTCGCCAGGTTCCATCTTTCTTCTGTACTAGCACGATTGGGCTCCCGCAAGTTGATGAGCTGGGGCGGATGTGCTCCTTGTGGAAAAGTTCTCGGATCTATCACTTGATCTCCTCATTATCTAACAAAGAGTGACGATAGGCTGGCCCATTGGGCATCGGTGCGCCGGGGGTTAGATCAATGGGGTGCTTGACCTGACAGTGCAGAGGTACCCCTGTAGGCGAGGAGAAGATATCCGAGTATTCTTCCACGACCTTATCTACCTACTTCTGCTGTGTGGAGAGGTCGGCCGTAGAGACCCTAGATGTGGCTGTGATCTTTCGCTTATTCTGAGAGCGAATCATGAAGAAGACAAACTTACCCATCTGAGAGATGGCCTTCCTGCATTTCTTAGCAGAGATCAAGGAAATAAAACTGGGTGGGACTGGCCCGGGTATCCTGTACAATTTCCTGTTCAAAGTAATAATAACACTACAAGGCCTAAACTCATATACAACATGACGTTTCCATAAATAAGGTTGGCCCAAAAGAACATCAAAAACTTCAAGAGGAGAAACATCACACAATACCTCATCTTTGAAGGGCTTGATGTCGTACGACAATCGACACTATTGGATGATGCAGAGATTGCTTCCTTGGCGGAGCCATCCAATGGTGTAGGGTTGTGGGTGTGGAATTTTTGGTAGGTCCAACCACTCGACAACCTCTGCTGAGATGAGGTTCGTCTGGCTACCGCTATCAATGATGAAGTGCAGCGGGGTGCCTTTTACCCACATATGTGAATGGGAGAGGCACTCTCCTTCTTCCGACTCGTCTGGTTCACCAGGCTGGAGCTTGGTGGTAGCAACGGTGGCATTGGGTTCCGCATCAATGATCCGTCTTCCCCTTTCTGGTTCTGTCTTGGAGTCAAAATATGCATCTGATTCAGAGGCTTTCACTTCAGCCACCAACGACTGCTTTGAGCGACAATCAACAGTGTTATGCCAAGGGCTCTTATGGAAGTCGCACCACTTCCTAGTATCTTTCTTTGTCTTTCCAGTGTCCTTCTTTGCTTGTGGCTTGTATTGGTTGTCTTGATACTGTCCATATTTTCTCCGTCCTTTGTTTGGTGGGTTGGGGACGCCCTTTCCTGGTTTTTTTTGTGAGGGGTTCCCAGGCCCAAATTGCAACATCTTTTGTTTGAGCTTCTACTCGATTTTGACAGCATATCGGTAGGCCGCACTCAAGGATGAGATGTCCATAAATTCCATTTCGGTCTGGATGTACCTATGTAGAGCACCGCGATACTTGATCACCAGATGTCGCTCTGAATCTTTGATACCCAACTTGGTGCGCAAGGTATGGAAGATATTTGTGAAATCTGGCACTGCTTGGTCTCTTTCTTGCCGCAGTGTGGTCCATTTGGTATATAGGTCGTCATAACTTCCGACAGGGTAGTATTGTTCCTTAATAGCATCCCTAAAGGATTCCCAGGTGGTCATGACTGAAAATAATGAGGTTTCCTCTGTTTCCTTTTGCTCACAGAAAGTTTCCCACCAATCTTTGACATGGGGAACGGATTTGAGGAGTGCAAAAGTAATCTTTTCTCTATTCGAAAATTTATGAACAGAAAAATACCCTTCTTGTAGATTCAACCACTTGTCTACGACATTTGTGTCTATCTGAACTTCAAATATAGGAATATCAAAGTTTATTTGTACCTTGAAGGGGGTGGTGCCTCCATTCGAAGAAGATGTGTCGCCTGTTGGTAGTCACCGAAGGATTTGCGCGAAACTATCCATCATCTCGTTCCTCTATTGTGTGAGGGCTTCCTCAATCAACAGTTTGAAAGGATCTCCTATCCCATCATATTTCTTTTCTCCTGCCATGGGAGGTCGCTTGGGCATGAAAGAGCTTCTGTCCTCAAAAGAAACAAGCTCGAGACCCAACTCTTTGTACTCCGACCTCGTTGGGGACATGCATTAAGACGACAAGGAGCAGACCGCTCTGATACCACTGATCCAGATTTTATGAGAAGAAAAAAATGAATACAGATTATTAACAGGTTCTTAACACAAAATAACAGAGATACAATAAAACTGGTTTTCTATTCAATAACGAAATAAGCTGAAACTGTAAAATGCAGCGGAAACAAGCTTGTTGGAATGGTGGAAGCTTATCTCTGAGAAGAGATGTGATGGTAGCGTGCATTCACAAGAAGAAGGTTACAATGAGGCTCTAAAGGCCTTTTTACAATAATCAAGAATGCCAAAAACTCTAGACATCCAAAAACCTAACCCTAGGAGATGAAGCGCCAAAAGTCATGTGGGCCCCATTTGGGTAAGCTAGTACATCAACTTCCCGGGGTCGTAACTTTTGCATACGATCTCCATTTTAGGCATGTGATAGCCCGTTGGAAAGTTATCATCGAGGAGATTCATTTTTGGGGATCAATGATGCCTTAAACTAATATTAAGGAGCTCGATACCGAACAAACCTTCATTTAGGCCCTCAAAATGGCCCTGGAAGTAAAAACTGCTAAAAATAGTAAATTGCCAAAAATGTCAGAAAACTGTTTTGAGCCAGTTGGAAAAGGTGGGTGGCCACTGATATCCATCTGGATCAGTGGAGGTTGAAGTAAGTTTCCTCCAAAGGGATTCCGAAACACCCCATGCTTTTCTTAACGAAAATATCCACTCCCCCTTAATTTCAACGAGATTGGCTCACACCCCCAATCTCTCAAACAAAAACATCTAAATTTTTTCTAAAAAATCACTAAGTTTTCCTCCACAAGAGGTGCCAAAATAATTTTTTTAGTCTAGGTAGGATTTCGGGGATAGGCATCCAAATAACTCCCCATTATTTGGTTCTCACATCTTCAAACAATAGAAGTTGTCAAATAGGGAACTTTAAATCCTCCAAGTCAAGTGTTCCTACATCATAAGGCAGGGAGATACCCGTGAAGGGTTGAAGGCTGAGGTCTGGTTGTTCTGTGCCTCCCCCCTTGAGGCACCCACCTCTTGGAAGGGATCCAGCCCATGACCCATTTCTTAGGCCGAAAATCTAAATGTCGCACTTTGATTGAGGTACCTAGTGACCAAATTTTAGGACATCTACCCAGGTGGCAATTGTGGGCTGCAATTGCACCTTGATCAAATTTTGTGTGGCTATTGATCAAATTTTAGGACATCTACCCTCTACCCCTCATTATAACTGATTACTTCACCCTTCACTAGTTTCTCTTCTGGTGGCTTCAGACCCCACTGTTGAGTGCTATTGGAAGGTCCAGTGTTGTTTGAGAGGAAGGACGCTACGTATTTTAGGATACGCGCATTTGTTTTCTTTGTTCTCCCACATGGACAAAATCCACCTAACCACATGTATGCTTCTTTATTTTATGTATATTGTTATTCTAATTACATACAATTGTGAGATATATTGTGGAGGTCAAAATTATACAAAGTCTCTTGTTCATTAAATTTTCTGTCATCACCATCTGCACACATCCACTTTGCTAGTCGGACATCATAAGGGACCCACAGAATCCCCGTCCTTCCATACGCTTGCTAAATCTCCCTCCCATCCTCAAGGGAGTTCCTAGTCTTGCCAACTCATCAACCATACTTTCCCACACCCTTGTAAGTGATACTATCTTGGGATCTACTTTTCTTGGTTCCACTTTGCTTGGGTCCACTTCCCAAGGTCTAACATCCCCACACTCTCCTTTAAACGAAAGAAGGGGGACACCTTCTTCTCAAGGGAGGAGTACAAACCCACCTCGTCCCCCTCAAGGGTCAGGTACACAAAACACTCACACCATGGCCGGAACTAATCCTCCGCCACCACCTCAGATGCCATACTTGGCTTCCCTCAACATACCAGATTTGACTAAACTCACCAATAATCCTATATTGCACAACCCCATATGGCCTGCAAGGCCTACCAAACTTCCTTCAGACATCCCCAAGTTTGAAGGAAAACCGGGAGACAGTCCCACCGACCATATCATGACCGTTCACTTATGGTTCTCTTCAAACAGTATTGTTAGTCCCTAAAGTTGCACTCGACTGGTAAGGGCAAGCTAGGGCATCATTGATTTTATTGAAAAATGTTTTTGAGGGTTTTATGATTTGGTTTTGGTATAATGGTTGAAAACTGGGTCAAGTTTACAGCATGGCATGAAAATCAATATTAAAACATTGCATATCCAATTAGCTGAATAATAGGTAGGTACATAGATGGAGTAAACCAATTCAAGAAAAAGGAAAGTGAAATCTTCAATTTGTCAATTTCACAAAGTTTAGTTTTAATATATTATAAAGAAACATGGGTATCATCTTGAAATCATTACTTGAAAGATTATCTCTACAACAAAATATTCACTGTATAAATTAACATTCAAGAACCAAAAGCATCGCAATTTGAATAATAAATTCAAGCATGAAAAATGAAATAACAGAGTAGAAAAAAGAAGGTCTAACCATCCATATGCCTTTGCTATTAAGTGTCAATTGAACATACATGCCTTTTACAATAATCTCCACAAAAAGTTTCTCTAGATCTCCAAATTTTCGACCTCCATATGGTCTATCTTCTGTCTATTTAAACTATCTATAAAACTTCCAGATCCTATTATCTAGAACAACTTTAAATGACTAGAATAAAAAGGTATACAGATCCTAAATTAATTCACTCAAAATGAGCTTCTATCTCCAAAATAGTCCACAGCTCAACAACTTGATATAACAAAAATTGTCAGCATTACATTTGACTCTACAAAATAGGGATTTCGATTGACTCTGTAAAGCAAATTGAAGTCTTAGCATCTCCTTGATCAAAAAGAGTAATTTTTTTTCCATATCTCTTGGAGAACCTTTAAACAAAATTGTAACCAATCTTCATGTTACCTTTAGGATAAAATCGCAGTAGTGGCTTTGGCGTTTTTCTTCTTGAGCTTCGTGGTTAACACAACATTGTGCCAGTAAAGTCTGAAATTGTTTTCCCTGAGTTCCTTAAGCAATGCCCTTTGCTCCTTCTTCTTCTTTTTAAGACTTTGAATTCTTTCTTGCTGGCGAGCATTCCACTGTTCTATCTGCATCTATTCCTTCTTTAATTGCTTTATGGTTTTCTGAAATTCTTTAATCTTTTCCTTATCAGTTCTTATCTCAAACCTGAATCCTGAACAATCTTCGGAGGGAAAAGTTTCATTCAGATTTAAAGTAACACTACGTTCCTTGGCTTTAACCTAGTATTTTGAGATTAATTTTGAGCTATGTTCTTCTTTAGAACTGGATGAATCTATAGCTCCAGGTACATCTGGTAAGTAATCTGAGTCATCCAAGTAATCATGTTTTTCTTCAGGGAATTCACTGATGCCTTTATCCATCTCTTTAGCCTTAGCTAATCTAGTTGAAGCTCTTGTTATAGGGCCTGTAGGTGGTGTAAGTTTTCCTTTTCCTTTGCTGACAAATTTATTGGGAAATGGGGACTTTTTTGCTCTTTTTTTGGTGCTTGTTTCAACATCCTCATAATCATCTTCTATGATTATGGTGTTTTCTTCTTTGATTGTCGGATTGAACATTGCCTTTGAGTTCAGCCTATACTTATTAGTATCCCTGGTTGAATTTCTCTGAGGTTTTTGTGATACACACACACCTTTATACCTTTTTCCTTTGATTGCAACGTTCCTTTTGCTGGTCGATGGCATTTCAGACTTGACTGTAATTTGAGTAATGAGATCATTATCTGACTCTGTTTCTCCTTTGACATCTTCCTTAGGAAGCATTTCAATCTCAGGCTCCAATCTAGGTCTCTTACTTCTGCTCTTCTTAGTTACCTTAATATCAGAAGATTCATCTTTCACAGGGTTTTCATCAGAAATATCTCGACTCTGTTTAACAATTTTCCTTCCTCTGCCCTTTTTCGGCTTATTGGATTGAGTGTTAAGATTTAAGGATTCCGTTAGACAATTCTAGGGCTTCTGTAATTCATTTAGGGAAGACATGACTAGGGTTTTAATCAGGACTTGATGAAACAAACTGCCTTTGGCATTAGTGGAAATCGACTACACTTTCTTGGACATTTTTGTCAAACTTTTAAGCAGAAAATAAGGAAGATTTAAAGGGTAGTCACCGTTTAGATGCATCAGTATTCTGATATGGTATATGTAGACCAACGAAAACCTTCCTTCGCAGGTGATGTATCTGTGAATCGCCACCAGAGCAGTGTGCCATTCGGGTCGAACCCAACTGCGAGGTATTCCCCTTCTCCAATCTGGATTCTGCTTATCTGGAAGGAGGAATTGATTTACAAATTTGGTAACCACGTGCTCCTTCTTCCACCATATTTCCTCTCCAACCACGACCTGGAAGCCTTGGCTATAGTTTTCTCTGTCACCAACATCAACATTTTACCGATTTCAACCTCATGACCATCGAAGTTCAAAGCAAATTCCATTGAAACCTGCTCGTCATAACCTTGAAATGTGGTGAGGAACTCAAACCACCTGGTGTCTCTGAATCTTTGGGCCATCTGAGGGTAGGATTTAAGAAGTTCAACACCTTCTGGTTCGATTCTGGCAACTTGTCCTCTCCTCTTTGGCGCCATTAAACTCAATTCTACAACTGTCGTCCTCGGGTTCCAAATTTACTACCTGCGATTGTTGGTATACTCTGTTGCTATGAATGAATACATGTATTTCTCCCTGCAAGGATGAATTAAACCAACTTGAACCGGTCACATATAATAATCATTAAACAACAGGCGATTTTGAAATGAACCCTGTGCGCATGCATAACAATTATGTTTTGAAACTGTTGAATTTAGAAATGATTGCCAAAATTTCGTGAGAGCACACAAACTCTTAATTCATCAATCGTGTCATCATAACTAAATCGGGATAGTAGGCACAAGTTATGGCATGATTATTTGGCACTACGGGAATAGGCTTATTCTCGTAGCGCGTCTGACAACTTGAAATTTGAAAATTCCAACGGCATAAAAGGAGACACTTCCATTTTAAACAATGTTTTTCATAATCAAACTTAAATAAATCATCAAAGATTATAATGAAAACCATGAAACATCTAAAAATAGAAAACAACTAAAAACGAAAAAATGAGGGATGGGTAAGGAGGGTTTAGGACAAGGGTTTGTCACTAAACCAAGACAAAATTAGAGACTAACATTGGCTCCTTTTGGGGATGGAGTTTTGATACTAAACTCCAAGAACTACAGACCATTGCCTTTCCTTCATCTCTGATTCATTGATTCTCCTATGATTCATTGATTCCCCTATGACTGTCTGTCTTTTATTCTCTAGATAACTGTAAAAACAAGTCCATTGGGTATATGGAGTCTTTATTGAAAGAAAACCTACTGTACTAACTTTAACCTGTCGTACCTTTAGATGAAATAATGCTTCAAGAACCTCCCATTCACTGGGCCCCCAAAAATTTCAGTGTTATCTAAATTATGTAGAAAAGTGTTATTGTTCATTACCTTGGTTATCCTAAAAGGACCATACCACAGATTATCAAACTTTCCATGTTTTGCTTTATCTTCTCTCCTAGCATACCATCTCAATACCAAATCTCCTTCATTGAAAACATCTTTCTTGGTTCCTTTATCAAATGTAGCCTTGATTTTGTTCTGATGTGTTAGGGTCCTATAATTATAGGTGAATCGATACTTCGACTGCTGATTTGGCATCTCCCTCGTGATGATGAAGTCTGACTCAGGTGATTCCGCTTCCTCCCTCCATTCTTGTCGCTCATTTCTCCATCACCCTGCTGCATGCTTCACCCATGCTACGCCCTCACTCCCTTGTCATGTCGCCCCTTTGACCAATTTTTCCGGCCTTCCATCCCTGCATAAATGGACTTAGGATGAACAAAAGAGTTAGCAGTAAGGTTAATCTAGGTTAAAATTAATTAATAAATGACTATTTGATAATTAATTAATCATTAATTAATTATTAATTAATTAATTAATTAGTTATTAACTAGGTTAGCATCTAAGTTAGAAGTTAGGGTTAGTTTTAAATCTAAATAAAACAATTAAATTTAAAAAGAAAATTACAAAAATCTATATAAAAACAAATAAATCAAATTAAAAAACATTAAAAAACAAAGTAATAAAATATATTTAAAATAAACATAATATAAGACATTAAATAAAAGTAAATAAATTAAAAAATATATTAAATACAAACAAATAAAAAGAAAAAACATACATAACATATAACATGAATTAAAAAACAAAAAAATAATAAATTAATAAAACAACCTAAGTCCTAACCTACGTACCCTCTACCCCATACCCCCCTCCCACTCACCACGTACCTCACATTCCCCATGCCATAACTCCTACCCCACCTACCTCCACTACCCCCACTCCCCCTACGTCACCCCACCTCACCATCCATTAACTCCCTCCATACTCCTGCCCCCTAAAAATCCCACATATTTCATACCCCGTACCCCCCTATCTACTTACCACGAGATTAATCAACGCGCACAAATAATTCCGGAGCCCCCCCACCTTCCGGAATTTAACGAAGGGGGGTCCAGAATTTTAATTAAAAACCTTGCTAATTTGAACGCCTCAGATCGGACCACGGAGATCCACGGCCCAGGTTCAATTCCGGACCCCCCCGGGCAGTCTACGTTTAATGAGGGGGGGGGTCCGGAATTTTTTCCCGCCAAAAAACCATTTTGCCCAAGTTTACCATTTTTTGCCTAATTTACCATGTCACCTTCCAGGTCAGATTCTGAGCAAACGGAGGCGGATTTTAGAAATCCGAAAGAGGTTTTTTGTCAGTATAGGATGAGGAACAAAAACCTCTCCTAGTTTTTCCAACAGCATCACGAGAAGAGAGAGTCGAAGGCATCTTCGAGGCCTATTTTTCCAGATTTTCCATTTTCCGTTTCAGTCCCGATCTTTCAGAAGCTGTCACGGCCAGCTGGGGATGAATTCGGCAAAACCGAAAGAGGTTTTTGTCCAACACATGTCCATATACAATAAAATCTTTCCATTTTCTCCCAGGTGTCATATTTGAAGAGAGAATCACGTCTGAACGGGCCCCTGTTTCGCAGCAAAACGGTCCATTTTTCATGGCAGAAAGCTCCGAATTTCGTGGGAGTGGTGGCTATTTTTGGCTGAGGCAGTTAAACCGACTGGAAAAACTTGATGGGGACGATCTGTCTTATTTATAGAGATGATTTTAATGTAAAAGGGTTGGATCTTCACGCCCTGTGGCTATCGAGCTGTAACATTTTTGAACAAATCTGCCATTAATGAAAGAGGCACTTTACAGGATTCCTGTGCATGTTTACTGGTGATGTGATTTTATCAGTTGAATGTCTTCTCGCTCTGTAACCACTTTGTTTTCTGAATCTAATCTTTATGAATAGCGTTATGTCTCAGGATTTATCTTCGATACCCTGTTTTTGATTCTAAAGATTTGAATGTTCATCTTCTAAATATCTTCAATCAAGAGATTCTTAAGTGCTTGTTGGTTGGAGTTATTTCCTTATCTTTTCTTCTGATCATCATTTAAATTATTAAAGATCCATTGAGTGTGTTATCTCGCCTTGTGAAGGATTTCTTCAATGTTTCTAGTTGTATCTCAGATTTTATTAATTACAGACCCCATAGCCCAATGGATGTGCAGTTTGTCTCAACCAACTTTAAAAACCCTTTACAACAAACCCTTGTTCTTCATAACTAGCCTAATATTTCTGCAAACAAATCTATATCAGACAGAGAGATCCCTCTCTGAGACTTGGAGGGATAGATCCAAGACTCAAAGCGGTTCTGATGTTGCCTCTGTGATTTCCTTTCAGCCTTGGGCAAATTACAGAGCGCTAACATAATGGCGACTCCACTGGGGAACTTTTCCCAGTAGTACACTTCAAGCTCCAGCTCTGATCACTGATGGTGAACAGTGACCAGACACAAGAAGGCTGAGATCTTTCACCCGACGACTCCAATCATCTCTAGACAGTGCCAGCTTGAATACTCCACTGGAGGAAGAACCTGAAGCATGACCAAGCAGCCTAGAAAGACCAGGTATTCAAGCTCTAATTGCATTCAAGACATCTTTGGTTTTATTTGCCGTCATGTCTTGTCTTTTTCTAAGCCTGGTCAGAAGTATATTGTTGAAGAGTATTTTGACCATCATTCAATTGATGAGTCTCAAGAGATCATACCCACAACTGTAGATTATGTACAGTCTCACACTCCTGTGCACATCCCAGATGCACTTGTAGAAACCCCAGTGAGACATAAGCCTCCTGCTTTGTCTCCTGCTCCTGCTAAACCTCTGGATGTTTGTCCCTCCCTTGCTTCATCTCCTGTGCTTGCACAAGTCCCAGAAAGATACAAGCCTCTAGAGTTGCCTCCTATTCTCCATGACCTCCCTGTCAATTACATTAATAATCTGCCTAGGTTTGATGGAGAAAATGAGAAGATCACTGCTGAAAAACATGTTCAAAACCTTGAAGATTTCCTTGACCTTTATGAGGTTGAAGATGACGATGTCTACATCATAATGTTTGCCCTGTCCCTGGGAGGTAAAGTCAAAGATTGGTTTAAGAGCCTTCCTGCTGCTAGCATCAGAAATTTTAATCAGTTCATGCAAGTGTTCTTGGATAGGTGGGTAATCAGGGTAAATGTTTTCCTTATCCTAGAAGAGTATGAGCACTTGAAAAGAAAGCCGGGGGAGACAGTACATCAGTTTTCAACCAGATTCAATCAGGCATATCATGCTATACCTGCTGATATAAGGCCACCCCCAGGAGCTGCCCACTTGCATTACCCAAATGCATTCGATCTTGAGATGACTTTTCAGTTAAGAGAAAGGAATACTACAAGCCTTGAAGAAATGCAGAATATTGCGGTTGATGTGGAGACAAACTTGTTGATCAAGAGGTCACAGTTGAAGGATAAAGAAATGGAGCAGCTGAAGTCATCAGAAGATAAACTGGAGATTTTGGCCAGTACCTTGGAAATGTTGATGCATAAGATTAACATAAAAGATGAGCTTGCTGTCCAAAGGCATCATGGTCCCTTGACTTCAGTGAAAGAAAGTGCCACAGTTCCCCAACATGTTGCTGCACACCCTTGGTACCATGGTTTGAATAATGATTCGTTCATGTATTCAATTCACGGCACAGTCAAAGAGGAAGCTCCATGTCAACTTGTAGAGGGGCAACCGGCTGATATGATGTGCATGTTCGACGACATTCCTTACTTGGATTGTCCACCCAAGTGGGATCAGTATGATGATGATCATGAGGCTGAAATGGAGGTTGTCTGTTCAGAGAAGATGGCAGCATGCCATTGGCAGGAAGAAGATCATTTACCATTCAGGAGTGACAATCAACCCTTGCACAACAATCATGACAACGATGGGGAATGCGCAAAAAATCTCGGAGTAAGTGAAGACACTTTGCCCATATGTTTCTCATCTCTTCAATTTATGAAAAGAAACTCTAGGCCAGTTGTAAATAGTGAACACATAAATTCCTGCGACCAATCAATTGAGGATACCATTAAGGATATGGAGGCTATTCTAAACCCAGTATCGCAGCCCTTGACACACATTGATTTTCAAATTCTTGATGATAGCTTAGAGCCTGAGACAAATTATGATTCAATCCAAAAGAACTCTGTGCCATTGTGCTTTAA
>ML777022.1:2752401-2785146 GCA_009831015.1 Picea engelmannii
ATAAAACAATTAAATTTAAAAAGAAAATTACAAAAATCTATATAAAAACAAATAAATCAAATTAAAAAACATTAAAAAACAAAGTAATAAAATATATTTAAAATAAACATAATATAAGACATTAAATAAAAGTAAATAAATTACAAAATATATTAAATACAAACAAATAAAAATAAAACAAAATAAAAAGAAAAAACATACATAACATATAACATGAATTAAAAAAAAAAAAATTAAAAATTAATAAAACAACCTAAGTCCTAACCTACGTACCCTCTACCCCATACCCCCCTCCCACTCACCACGTACCTCACATTCCCCATGCCATAAATCCTACCCCACCTACCTCCACTACCCCCACTCCCCCTACGTCACCCCACCTCACCATCCACTAACTCCCTTCATACTCCCGCCCCCTAAAACTCCCACATATTTCATACCCCGTACCCCCCTATCCACTTACCACGAGATTAATCAACGCACACAAATAATTCCGGAGCCCCCCCACCTTCCGGAATTTAATGAAGGGGGGGTCCAGAATTTTAATTAAAAACCTTGCTAATCTGAACGCCNGGGGGGGGGGGGGGGGTCCGGAATTTTTTCCTGCCAAAAAACCATTTTGCCCAAGTTTACCATTTTTTGCCTAATTTACCACGTCACCTTCCAGGTCAGATTCTGAGCAAACGGAGGTGGATTTTAGAAATAAGAGAGGGGTTTTTGGTCAGCACAGGATGAGGAAAAAAAACCTCTCCCAGTTTTTCCAACGGAATCACGAGCAGAGAGAGTCGAAGGCATATTCGAGGCCTATTTTAACAGATTTGCCATTTTCCGTTTCAGTCCCGATATTTCAGGAGCTGTCACGGCCAGCTGGGGACGAATTCAGAGAAACGGAAAGAGGGTTTTTTCCAAAACATGTCCATATACAATAACCTCTTTCAGTTTCCTCCCAGGTGTCATATTTGAAGAGAGAATCACGTTTGAACGGGACCCTGTTTCGCAGAAAAAAGGTCCATTTTTCATGGCAGAAAGCTCCGAATTTCGTGGGAGTGGTGGCTATTTTTGGCCGAGGCAGTTAAACCGACTGGCGAAACTTGATGGGGACAATTTGTCTTATTTATAGAGATGATTTTAATGTAAAAGGGTTGGATTTTCACGCCCTGTGGCTATCGAGCTGTAACATTTTTGAACAGATCTTCCATTAATGAAAGAGGCACTTTACAGGATTCCTGTGCATGTTTACTGGTGATGTGATTTTCTCAGTTGAATGTCTTCTCGCTCTGTAACCACTTTGTTTTCTGAATCTAATCTTTATGAATAGCGTTATGTCTCAGGATTTATCTCCGATACCCTATTTCCGATTCTAAAGATTTGAATGTTCATCTTCTAAATATCTTCAATCAAGAGATTCTTAAGTGCTTGTTGGTTGGAGTTATTTCCTTATCTTTTCTTCTGATCATCATTTAAATGATTAAAGATCCAGTGAGTGTGTTATCTCACCTTGTGAAGGATTTCTTGAACGTTTCTGGTTGTATCTAAGATTTTATTAATTACAGACCCCATAGCCCAATGGATGTGCAGTTTGTCTCAACCAACTTTAAAAACCCTTTACAACAAACCCTTGTTCTTCATAACTAGCCTAATATTTCTGCAAACAAATCTATATCAGACAGAGAGATCCCTCTCTGAGTCTTGGAGGGCTAGATCCAAGATTCGAAGCAGTTCTGATGTTGCCTCTGTGATTGCCTTTCAGCCTTGGGAAAATTACAGAGCGCTAACATGATGAGCAACAACTTTCTGGTTAACCCGTTCTCTGTCCTGCTGAACTTCAATGAGCTGAAAAAGCCTTCTTTGTACATCATTGGGTTCTTCCTGTTCTTCTTGCAGAAACTTCAAAACTGGTAGGCCCAATTGAGTTGGAAGGATAGCTTTTGTGCCATATACCATCTGTAAGGGAGATGTCCCAATAGCTTTCTTGTTGCTGATGTGATCAACCCATAAAGCAAATTTCAACTTAGAATCCCATGCTTTTTTATTTTCTGCCAACAACTTTTTGATAATCCTTACCAGTGTCTTATTGGAAGATTCAGCCAATCCGTTCCCCTAGGGGTAGTAGGGAGTAGAATGAACCAATTTGATATTGTATTTATTGCAGAATTCAAACATGGAATTCGACCTAAAATCCTGTGCATTATCAGTGACCAACTTTTTAGGACAGCCAAACCTGGAAAAAATATATCCCTCTAGAAATTCCATGATTAGCTTGTCTATAGTATTTCGAGTCGGAATTGATTCTATCCACTTTGTAAAGTAATTGGTGGCCATAAGAATCCACCTATGTTGCCCTGATGAAGTGGGATTAATCTCTCCAATGAAATCTAATCCCCACTGTTGGAATGGTCTGTGGGCAATGATTGGTTTCAGAGGCATAGAGATAAGTTTCTGCTTCCCGACAAATTTCTGATAGGGTTCACATGTCCTGACCTGAGCAAAAATATCTGAGAATAGAACTGGCCAGTAATAGCCTGCTCTCAGAATTTTGAAGGCAGTAGCCTTCCAATGATGATGACCTCCGCAGACACCATGATGCAAATCTTGAAAGATTTGTTTATCCTCCTTTTCGTCCACACATCTCAACAGAAAACCGTTGGGATCTTTCCAAAACAGGGTCTGATCAACAATACAATATTTTACAGCTCTCAACTTTAATGATCTGTATTTTGATTTATCCAATTCTGGAGGAGATTGAAAATTCAGTAAGAAAAATATGATGTCTTTATACCATTATGAAGAACCATACTTGTTGTTTATTTGTAAATCAATTTCTTCATTCTGAACAGAAGAATCCAGTGTCAGATCTGAAAGATGGTATAATCCAATTTCTTTGTAATTGGATTTCGTCATTAATTTGGCGAGGCCTTGTCCCTTTATCAGCTGGGTAGGATTTATGGTGAGATCGTATTCCAAGATTTTGGTTATCCATTTCCCCCTCTTACCTTCACAATCAGGCTGAACCAATATTTCCTTGACGACACTGCTTGGGACATAAGCAATAATTTTTTATTGAAGAATATACACTCTGAAATATTTTAAAGCCTTTACTAAGGCATAAGCCTATTTTTCTATTAGATCATACTTCAATTCAGAATCCCTGAGGGTTTTTCTAAAGAAGGAGATAGGCTGCTCGTGGCCTTGTTCATTTCTTTGCAGAAGAACAACGGATATGGTATTTTCTAATGAAAATGAAAAAAACATGAACTCTTTAGAAAAATCTGGACTAATTAGAACAGGTGCCTGAACAATAGCCTGTTTGATCTTTTCGAAGGATTCTCTTGCCTCCGGTATCCACTTAATTTCTACATCCTTTTTCAACATGTCAGTGATGTATTTGATAATCTCTGCAAAATTAGGTATAAACCTCCTTAAAAAATTGATCTTACCAATGAAGGACTGAATGGACTTTTATTTCTCGAAATGTCGATTAGCTGAATAGCCTTTACTCTTTCTGGATCTATTTTGATTCCTTCAGGAGAAACAATGTGTCCAAGAAGCTTACCTTCCTCCATGGAAAAATGTGATTTTTTGGGATTGAGTGATATGCCATACTTCCTGCATTTCTCAAAGGTCTACTTCAAATGTTGTAAATGTTCTTCATTTGATGTTGAAAATACATTGATGTCATCAAGGTAAATCACCACAAACCTGTCTTTCTCGCCAATGAAAGCTTTATCCATAGCTCTTTGAAATGTAGCTCCAACATTCATCAACCCAAAATACATCTTTTCATACATAAAGGTGCCCCAAGGAGTGGTAAAAGCTGTTTTCTTTTTGTCTTCTTCCATTACTGATATTTGATTGTACCCTGAATATCCATCTAGCATAGAAATTCTCTTTGCGCCAACAACCTTTTGTAAGATATAATCCATTTTTGGTAATGGATAATTGTCTTTCAGAGAACACCTGTTTAGATTCTGGAAGTCTACACAGAGCCTTATCTCTCCGTTCTTTTTCCTGACGGGCATAAGGTTTGCCACCCATTCTGAGTATCTTAGTGGCACTATGATTTTTGCTTCTAGCAACCTCTTCAATTCCTTTTCTATTATTGGTAACAGTACAGGATTGAATTGTCTGAATTTCTATATTATAGGTTTTGATCCAGGTTTCAGAGGGATTTTATGTTGAATAATTTATGTATCAAACAATTTCAGATCTTCATAAGACCAGGCGAATATATCTGAATATTGTTTCATTAATTCAATATATGCTTCCTTCTGCTTTTTTGATAATTTCCTGGATACTTTTACCAACCTGGGACTTGCATCTGAACTAATATCACAGTCTTCCACCTATGTTTCTTCTGTTTGGATAACAACCTTTTTGGAGACATCATTATGATCGAACAACCTTTCTAATGGAACCAAACCTTTAGGCAGATGGTTTGTCTTCAATTTGATGATCTTGTGACCAACAATAGTATCTTGAAGAGTTTCTGCAGTGTGTATTTCTGCTTCTGCATCTTCATCATCTTGATCAATTAAAATATTAGAAAACTCTTCAATGGTTTTCATAAATCTCTGAATTTCTTCATCATCTTTAAAAACCTGCCAATGTTTTATATTATCTGGAATTGAAGGTCTGTGTCTGACTTTAATTTGAAACTTCAGATTAGGAAACATCGGAGTTTTAAAATTGCTTGTTGCAAATGCCAAAGAATCAACCTGCTGATTTAAATCCTTGTGAACAAAAGTAATATTGAATGCCAAGAAGAAATTATCCACATAATCCCACACCTCATTTTTGTATTGTTTCAATCTTTGTTGTTTGGTTTGATATATATTTCTAACCTGATGAACAATAAGTTCAGAGTCTCCAAAAACAGACAACTTATTTATTCCCATGTCTCTTGCGGCTTTCAAACCTAACAACAAAGCTTCATACTCACTGATGTTATTAATGGTGTCAAATTCAAGTTTATATGACATTGGAATAACCTCCTTGGTAGGGGAGATGAAGACAATACTCGCTCCAGAACCTTCTGTTAGCACTCTGTAATTTTCCCAAGGCTGTAAGGCAGTCACAGAGGCAACATCAAAACCACTTCGAGTCTTGGATCTAGCCTTCCAAGACTCAGAGGGATCTCTCTGTCTGATATAGCTTTGTTTTAATATGTATTAGGCTAGTTATGAAGAACATGGGTTGGGATTTTTAAATGGTTGTTTTGGAACAACAAGGAGGGCCATTGGGCAAATAGGGTCTGCACTTGAATATGTGTTTCATTCTCAGATCTGGACAAAGCTCTTACACAGGTCAAGGTAGCGGAAATATTGGATCAAAATAAGTTTTGATGATATCGATTTGAGGAAGAAATAGGGGAGGAAAAATCCATACAAAGGAGCAGCTAAGAATTCCTAGCTAGCTTTTTAGAGGAGAAACATAAAGATTATCACAAGCTCAGAGGCAGAGTATCTGCTGATAAATTCTGCTTCTATTAATTTCCTTCTGATAATAAGAAATTGAAAACAAATGTAAAGAGGACAGGAAAATACATTAACAGAGAAAAAACACCACCAATACACCCACACAAGAATCCTGTAGAAAAAATAACATGTCCATCACTGATTGATCATTTAAAATTACAGAAAGAAGTTTTCTGGTCCAAGCACAGCCCACAGTCCAGCAAGGAACCTCACAGGTCGAACCCTTTTACATTAAAATCCTCTGAATAAATAGGATAGATCATTCCAATAAGTTTCGGAAGTCGGTTTAACCGCCTCGGCCAAAAATAGCCACCACTCCCACAAAATTTGGAGCTTTATGCCATGAAAGACAGACCGGTTTTCTGCGAAAAAGGGGTCCAAACAGACATGTTTTTCTCTTGAACGATGACACCTGGGTGAAAAATGAAGGATTTTATCGTAGATGGGCATGTTTTGGAAAAAAACCTCCTTCAGTTTCGCCAAATTCCTCCCCATCTGGCCGTAACAGCTCCTGCAAGATCGGGACTGTAACGGAAAATTGAGAATCTGGAAAAATGGGCCTCGAAGATGTCTTTTATTATCCCTTCTCGTAGCTCCATTGAAAAAACTGAGAGAGGTTTTTGTTCTTCAGACCGTTTTGAGAAAAAACCTCTCTCGGAATTTTAAAATCCATCTTTATTTTCCCAGAAACGGCCTCGGACGAACACATGCTGAAACAGGAAAAAAATGGCAAAAATATGGTAAAGTGGTTTTTTTTCGTGAAAAGCGGTATTCCGGACCCCCCCATGGTGGTAAGAGGTTTTTTTTGGGGGGGGGTCCATAGGAATAGGATCATGCCACATGGAGGGGGAGTGGTTTTGAAAACTACTTCATTCCGGACCCCGCCCTCTCGTTAAAGTTCGGATGGTGAGGGGGGGTTCGGAATTTTTATGGGTCGTGGATTAATTGCTTGGTATATAATGGAGGGGCGTGGGGTATAGACGTGCATGGAGGTAAATGTAAGTGGAAGGTGACGTATGAGGGGGGTGAGTGGAGTGTGACGTGAGGTATGAGGGGGTGGGGTAGACTTAGGGTAGCGCATTTTATGTTTTCTTTTTTTAATTTTGTTATATTTTATTATCTGTTATGTGTTAAGTTTTTGTTTTTTAATGTGTTTTATTTTATGTTTTTTATGTTTTGATTTAAATGTTTTATATAATTTGTATTATATGTTTTGTATTGTTTTATATTTTATATTTTTCTTTTTAAATTGTTTTATAATGTTTTGGTATTTTATATTATTTGTTTTTATTCAATCTTTCACATATGTATTTTTATATTGTTTTTTAATTGTTTTTAAGTTTTTAAAATTTGTTTTATTTAATATTTGACTAATCCTAATTACTAACCTAGTTACTAACTTAGATTTTTAACTTAATTAATAATTAATTAATTAATAATTAATTAGTTATTTAACTAGTTGTTTATTAATTAATTTAACATATCCTAACTCTACTAACATCACTTATTTAAATCTAACTAACCTATTGTTCTTTTTTGTTCATCCTAAGTCTGATTATTCATGGATGGGTGACGGGCGTGATAATGGAGGCTGACGTCACGATGCAGGAGCGGTATGATAGTAAGTTGGAAGGGTGGTAAGCAGTGAGTGGTATGGAGCGAAGGAGGTCTTATGCAATGGAGGGATGACACATGGGACAGGGCCCGCCGAAAAAACTGCCTCATTCTGGAGCCCGCCCCACCGTTAAAGGCATAAAGGTCGAGGGGGTCCGGAATCGCCTGTAGACCGTCCATCTGTGCGCTGCCATGCCGACCGTAGATCTATGCACACCTTTTAATCACCATTCCGGACCCCCCACCCCCCCACCGTTAAAGGCAGAATGGTGGGGGGGGGTCCGGAATTCAATCTCAACCATAGATCTATGCGCCAGCCTCTCCACCATTCATTTATGTGTTGTCTTTACTTTGCGAGCACAAAGTCATATTTTCTCCAAAACTTAGGATAAGTGCATTATGTGGATTTTGTGCCCTGCTTCCCTTGAAAATAATTTGCAGAGATGAAATATTATTTGCCAACCTGTACACCCAGAGTGAAAAATTTCCAGTCAACAAATGATCCTATGAATTATAGGGTTATAACAGTGGCTCCACTTGGGGATGACAGCTTCTTTCAGGAGGTGTCAATAACCGCAGACCTATGAATCCTGCAGACCGGTGCTTTATCCATTGGGCTGATCCCAAAATCTTATTCTGCAACATGTACCTGTTTTGATCTTGCAACTGGAACGAAATCAAATGAACACTGCTGAAAAAGAGATGCTCAGAATGCTGAGCTTATTCATTTTTTCCTACCTACCCTACTGCAATCATTGCTCAGCTAGGTAATGGAAAAATGCCAATGGAGACAATCCAACAGTTGATTTAGTGGCTCTGTTCTTTCACTGTCTGTGATGAAACTCAGAAATAAGTCTGTTACTCATGCTTGAGAGTAATTTCCAACCTGCTTTCCCTTACATAAGATTTGACAAACCCGAACAAAAGGAAAAACACTGGCAATGGAAAAATGTCTTGTATTAAAAAATTTCTCCATATAGGTAGCTACAGGATCAAGGTAGAAATGACATGTTCCTTGATTCTTGGATGGAAGCTCTGGCACTGTATCTATGTTATTTTCATCCTTATGCATTTCCTGACATGGCTGCAACTTTCTTGATGGGTTTTGAAATGATGCTTCTGCTGAACACACCTATGTAACTGACTGTCTAATCATATCCCTATCATAACAACTTTTTATCTCATGACTGGTGAATGAAGAATGATTTTGACCACACAGGCCATCCAACCGATCAACTATTGGATCCTGAAAAGACTGACAAGACTGCTGCATTGACTCAAATGAAATTTCCTGACCTTTTATGTATTTATCCTTCAACACTTGTCCAAGAGTCTCCTTCAAAACTTGAAATGATTTAAAGCACAATGGTACAGAGTTCTTTTGGATTAACTCATAATTTGTCTCAGGCTCTAAGCTTTCATCAAGAATTTGAAAATCAATGTAGGTCAAGGGATGCGATTCTGGGTTTAGAACAGCCTCCATATCCTTAATGGCATCTTCAACTGATTGATCAGAGAAATTTCTGCCTTCACTATTTACAACTGAACTAGAGTTTCTTTTCAGAAATTGAAAAGATGAGAAACAAAAGGGGAAAGTGTCTTCACTTACTCTGAGATTTTCTGTCTCTTCCTCATCGCTGTCATGATTGTTTAGCACAGGATGATTGTCACATCTGAACTGTAAATGATCTCCTTCCTGCCAATGACATGCTGTTGGTTTCTTTGAATAGACAACCTCTATTTCAGCTTCATGATCATCATCATACTGGTCACACTTGGGTAAATCATCCACAGATGAAATGTCTTTGAACATGCATATCATGTCAGCTGGTTGTTTCTCTACAAGTAGAGATGGAGATCTTTGACTGTGTTGTGAATTGAATACATGAAAGAATCATTATTCAAATTATGGTACCAAGGATGAGCAGAAAAATGTTTGGGAACTATGACCGTGTCTTTCTCTGAAATCAATGGAACATGATGTCTTTGGACAACAAGCTCCTCTTTTATGTTAATCTTCTGCATAAGCTTTTCCATGGCACTGGCCAAAATCTGCAGTTTGGATTCTGATGATTTCAGCTACTCCTTTTCTTTGTCCTTTAACTTTGACCTTTTGATCAGTAAGTTGGTATCCACATCAACTACAATGCTTTGCACTTCTTCAAGGCTTGCAGTGTTCCTTTCTCTTAATTGTAAAGCCATCTCAGGATCAAAAGCATCTGGGAAATGCAATTTGGCTAAACCAGGAGGTGGCCTTACATCCACAGGTATTGAATGATACACCTCATTGAATCTCGCTGAAAACTGTTGTACTGTTTCCCCGGGTTTTCTTTTCAAGTGGTCATACTCTTCTAGGAGGAGGAAAACATTTCTCATGATCACCCATCTATCTAGGAAAACTTGCATAAATTGATTAAAATTTCTGATGCTAGCAGCTGGAAGGTTCTTAAACCAATATTTAACTTTACCTTGCAAAGACAGGGAAAACATCCTGATGTAGACATCATCATCTTCAACCTCATAAAGGTCAAGGAAATCCTCAAGGTTTTGAATATGCTTTTCAGCAGTGATCTTCCCATTTTCTCCATCAAACCTAGGCATATTATTGATGTAATTGACTTCTCCATCAAACCTAGGCAGATTATTGATGTAATTGACAGGGAGGTCATGGAGAATGGGAGGAAAATCTAGAGGTTGGTATCGGTTTGGGACTTTTGCAAGCACAGGAGATGAAGAAAGGGGCTTACAACCCTCCAGAGGTTTAGCAAGAGTAGGAGATAAAGCAGGAGGCTTATGTCTCAATAGGGTTTCTACAGGTGCATCTGGGATGTGCACATGTGTATGAGCATGTACATAATCTACAATTGGGGATATGATCTCTTGAGACTCATCAATTGACTAATGGTCAAAGTAATCTTCAACAATATACTTTTGATCAGGCTTAGAAAAAGACAAGACATAATTGCAGATAAAACCAAAGATGTCTTGAATGCAATTTGAGCTTGAGTACCTGGTCTTTCTAGGCTGCTTGGCCATGTTTCAGGTTCTTCCTCCAGTGGAGTCTTCGAGTTGGCACTGTCTGGAGCTGATTGGATTCGCCAAGTGAATGATTTCAGCCTTTCTGGTATCTGGTCACTGTCCACCATCAATGATCAGATCTAGAGCTTGATGTGTACCACTGGGGAGAGTTCCCCAGTGGAGTCACCATTATGTTAGCACTCTGTAATTTGCCCAAGGCTGTAAGGCAGTCATAGAGACAACATAAAAACCACTTCGAGTCTTGGATCTAGCCTTCCAAGACTCATAGAGGGATCTATCTGTTTGATATAGCTTTGTTTTAATAGGTATTAGGCTAGTTATGAAGAACATGGGTTGGGGTTTTTAAATGGTTGTTTTGGAACAGAAAGGAGGGCCATTGGGCAAATGGGGTCTGCACTTGAATATGTGTTTCATTCTCAGATATGGATAAAGTTCTTACACAGGGCAATGTAGCAGAAATATTGGATCGAAATAAGTTTTGATGATATCGATTTGAGGAAGAAATAGGGGAGGAAAAAGCCAGGCAAAGGAGCAGCTAAGAATTCCTAGCTAGCTTTTTAGAGGAGAAACATAAAGATTATCACAAGCTCAGAGGCAGAGTATCTACTGATAAATTCTGCTTCTATTAATTTCCTTCTGATAATAAGAAATTGAAAACAAATGTAAAGAGGACAGGAAAATACATTAACAAAGAAAAAACACCACCAATACACCCACACAAGAATCTTGTAGCAAAAATAACATGTCCATCACTGATTGATCATTTAAAATTACAGAAAGAAGTTTTCTGGCCCAAGCACAGCCCACAGTCCAGCAAGGAACCTCACAGGTCGAACCCTTTTACATTAAAATCCTCCGAATAAATAGGATAGATCATCCCAATAAGTTTCGGAAGTCAGTTTAACCGCCTCGGCAAAAAATAGCCACCACTCCCACAAAATTTGGAGCTTTATGCCATGAAAGATAGACCGGTTTTCTGTGAAAAGGGGTCCGAACATACATGTTTTTCTCTTGAACGATGACACCTGGGTGAAAAATGAAGGATTTTATTGTATATGGGCATGTGCTGGACAAAAACCTCCTTCGGTTTTGCCAAATTTGTCCCCAGCTGGCCGTAACAACTCTTGCAAGATCGGGACTATAACGAAAAATTGAGAATCTGGAAAAATGGGCCTTGAAGATGTCTTCGATTCTCCCTGTTCGTAGCTCCGTTACAAAAACTGAGATAGATTTTTGTTCTTCAGTCCGTGCTGAGAAAAAACCTCTCTCTGATTTTTAAAATCCATCTTCGTTTGCCCAGAAAATGCCTCGGACGAACACATGCTGAAACAGGCAAAAAATGGCAAAAATATGGTAAAGTGGTTTTTTTCGTGAAAAGCGATATTCCGGACCCCCCCCAAGGTGGTAAGCGGTTTTTTTTTTTTTGGGGGCGGGTCTACAGGAATAGTATTGTGCCACGTGGAGGGGGAGTGGTTTTGAAAACTACTTCATTCCGGACCCCCCCCTCTCGTTAAAGTCCGGATGGTGAGGGGGGGTCCGGAATTTTTATGGGCCGTGGATTAATTGCTTGGTATATAATGGAGGGGCGTGGGGTATAGAGGTGCATGGAGGTAAATGTGAGTGGAAGGTGACGTATGAGGGGGGTGAGTGGAGTCTGACGTGAGGTATGAGGGGGTGGGGTAGACTTAGGGTAGCACGTTTTATGTTTTCTTTTTTTAATTTTGTTATATTTTATTATGTGTTATGTGTTACGTTTTTGTTTTTTTAATGTGTTTTATTTTATGTTTTTTATGTTTTGATTTAAATGTTTTATATAATTTGTATTACATGTTTTGTATTGTTTTATATTTTATATTTTTCTTTTTAAATTGTTTTATAATGTTTTGGTATTTTATATTATTTGTTTTTGTTCAATATTTCACATATGTATTTTTATATTGTTTTTTAATTGTTTTTAAGTTTTTAAAATTTGTTTTATTTAATATTTGACTAATCCTAATTACTAACCTAGTTACTAACTTAGATTTTTAACTTAATTAATAATTAATTAATTATTTAACTAGTTGTTTATTAATTAATTTAACCTATCCTAACTCTACTAACATCACTTATTTAAATCTAACTAACCTATTGTTCTTTTTTGTTCATCCTAAGTCTAATTATTCATGGATGCGTGACAGGCGTGATAATGGAGGCTGACATCACGATGCAGGAGCAGTATGATAGTAAGTTGGAAGGGTGGTAAGCAGTAAGTGGTATGGAGAGGAGGAGGTCTGATGCAATGGAGGGATGACACATGGGACAGGGCCCGTTGAAAAAACCGCCTCATTTCGGAGCCCCCCCCACCGTTAAAGGCAGAAAGGTCGAGGGGGTCTGGAATCACCTATAGACCATCCATCTGCGCACTGCCATGATGACCGTAGATCTGTGCACACCTTTTAATCACCATTCCGGACCCCCCCCCCCCACCGTTAAAGGAAGAATGGTCGAGGGGGTACGGAATTCAATCTCAACCGTAGATCTATGCGCCAGCCTCTTCACCGTTCATTTATGTGTTGTCTTTACTCTACGAGCATAAATTCATATTTTCTCCAAAACTTAGGATAAGTGCATTATGTGGATTTTGTGCCCTGCTTCCCTTGAAAATAATTTGCAGAGATGAAATATTATTTGCCAACCTGTACACCCAAAGTGAAAAATTTGCAGTCAACAGATGATCCTATGAATTATAGGGTTATAACACCTTCTTTAGAACAAGCCCCATCAAAATACATTTTCCAAACAAAATGGTCTTCATTATCTCATACTACAGTTATTGACTTTCTGACTGATACTTCTGCCATTTCCTCATCCATATGGAAAATAGAAGAACCCAGATCATATTCTACAACATATATAGGGTGATTAGTGGGATTATCATGATCACTTACCAAATAAGCCAGTCTGATTTCTCTGTATAATCTCCGTTGTTCGCCACCAAAAACAGGTACGGTTGCATAGCTAAGGTCCATCTGCAGAGTGTCACCTACCTTTTTAGCCCAAGATCTTGAAAGAAGAATCCCAAATTTTGGTGGTATGTCAGCCACGATAACATCTAACACCACACTCTTCATAGGTAATTGGGAAAGAGTTACGACCACATCTTTCATAAGCCCAAGAAATTTGACTTTCTTGGAATCAAAAGAATATAGATCATGATATGGTCTAGTAATGTCTAACCCTAATTCTTCCATCACCACCTTAGTCATGACATTATGCGAAGCACCAGAATCCATTAAGCAATTATGCAGTATCTTGTCATGGATATTTAGTGAAATGTAAAAAGGTGGAGAGGCATCAATTTTTTCTTCAATGTGAGGTCCAATAGTAATGACAGGGTTTTCATCTTCAAGGTTGATTGTATCTGAGAAGGTGACATGAGCTGGAGTTTCTAGAGCCTTAAGGACACTTTTTTTGAATGGTTCTATTTTCAGAAGTTCTAATAATGGTATTGGAATCTTGATTTTGTTGATTTCATGTTCGAGATTGAAAGCATAGACATTTTTATCTGGTTCCCTTATATCAACAGTGCTATCTTTGACAGGTTGCTTCAATGAATGATCCACTTGAACATTAGGAACACCTTTGATTTCCCCTGTCTTACCTGAAGTAATGGATTTCTTTGTAGAAATAGGTATATCTACTTTAGGTGCCTGGGAACCAGATATGAGATTGTATCTTTTCCCTGTAGGTTCATGCTGGACAATGTCCTCTCCATCCCCTTCCTCAAACTGATTTGCAATCAAAGTATCTTCATATTCTTGTTGTGTTACATGTAAAGGAGATGATTCAGAATCAATCAAATGAACCGTAGAGTCTTCTTCTGTACCATCATTATCTTTCTCCTCATCTACTGCATTATTTTGAAAAGGAGGTAACACCTTTTGGTCATCTTGATTTTTTCTTTCTCTTGGTAAAATCTGGGGTACATTGTTTGGTCTCCTGAATTGACTTGGATTTCTATAACCGCCCTCCCGTGCAGGTCTATTGGGTTGTTTTTGTTCCATCTTCAACCTTGCCATCTCAGATGTCAAAGTTTTCAACATCTTTGTCATTTCATCCATTTTAATATCAGATGCTGAATTAGAAGATGAAGGTAACTCCTCCTTTTGCTTTTTTCTATCTCTGTCACTTCTGGATTTCAATTTGTCTGCTGCTAATATGTTTGATTCCACCTCAATAGCTTCATATTACATTAGGCTGAGGGTAGTGGCTCTTCTTTTCCTAAGCAATAAGGAAAATTCATCATTGAATGCATTGGAAAAAGTGATTTTAGCTGATGCCTCTGAAGGTTTTATCTCCTCTGGAATTTTACCGTACATCAGGTTAAACCTTTTGGTAAAATCAAGAATCAATTCTCCTTGTTTCCTCCTTAAAGCACCAAATTCAGTAAGGTAATATTGAAAATCTTTTTTATTTGCCCATCGATTGAGAAAGGCCTCATCTAAAACTACAATATCAGCTATTGAGTTAGCAGGCAAACTCCTGAACCATTTTCTCGCTTCCCCATCTAAACTTTGTACGAATAATCTCTTCCATACATCAGCATGCTCTACATTAAAATTGTCTGCAAAACTATAAAACAAACTCAAATGCTCTTCAGCAGTAACTGATCCTTCTTCATTAAATCTGGGCAAATATCTCATATAATCATTTGGTGGAAAAACATACATGACTTGAGGAAGTACCAAGGGAGCATACCTAGCTGCAACTATTTGGTCCATTCTGTTTGCGGCCATATTAGCTGTGTTCAGAGCTTGGGGGGTAAGCAAGACTGGTGATGCTGTGGGTGAAACAATCCCTTGTATATTACAACTTATATGTATTGTCCCTGAACCTTGTCTTTCAATAGATGGAGATTTCTCTTCTGGACTTTGAACAACAAATGGAATGAGAAACAAAGGATTATCAAAATAACAATAATGCGTTCCAAAATCTTCAAATGAGAAAGATTCACAAGATGACGAAGAAGTCTCTGTTTCACTCTTAACACTTGTGCTGGGAACTCTCAAGTTTCCAGTTTCAGACAACAAGTATGGATATTCTTGTTTAATAAGTTCAATAAGCAACTTCCTTTATTCTGAACTTAATTCCGAAACATTTGTTGGGAATGAAACTGTATCAGACTCAACAACAGGCTTAATTTCACTTTCGAGATTCAAATCTTCATTTTCTTGGGTTTTAATGATTTCAGAAGATTCTGCCTGAGAATTTTCTAAAGATAATTTCCCTTTTGAATGTGAAGACTGACCAGGAAGAACTTTAGGCTTTCTTAATAATTTTTTAGGATCTGGCACTGCTGCTACAGGCTTGCGATTTGGATTTTTCCTTGTTACTGGTCTCTTATTTGATGGTGGAGTATTTTTTGGAATTTTAGGTCTGTTCCCTTCTTTCTTAGGAGCCAAAATTACTACAGAGGAGTCGCCAGGTTAATAATCACAGTCTTTAGAAAATGTCCAAAATCTTGTTCACCATCAAGATCTGAATCTAAACTTGTCATTTCCCTAGGGAAGTTATCTTCGTTTCTTCGCTCCCTGACAACGACGCCAAAAATGTTAGTCCCTAAAGTTGCACTCGACTGGTAAGGGAAAGCTAGGGCATAATTGATTTTATTGCAAAATGTTTTTGAGGGTTTTATGATTTGGTTTTGGTATAATGGTTGAAAACTGGGTCAAGTTTACAACATGGAATGAAAATCAAGATTAAAACATTGCATATCCAATTAGCTGAATAATAGGTAGGTACATAGATGGAGTAAACCAATTCAAGAAAAAGGAAAGTGAAATCTTCAATTTGTCAATTTCACAAAGTTTAGTTTCAATATATTATAAAGAAACAGGGGTATTATCTTGAAATCATTACTTGAAAGATTATCTCTACAACAAAATCTTCACTGTATAAATTAACATTCAGGAACCAAAAGCATTGCAATTTGAATAATAAATTCAAGCATGAAAACTGAAATAACATAGTAGAAAAAAGAAGGTCTTACCATCCATATGCCTTTGCTATTAAGTGTCAATTGAACATACATGCCTTTTACAATAATCTCCACAAAAAGTTTCTCCAGATCTCCAAATTTTCAACCTCCATATGGTCTTTCCTCTGTCTATTTAAACTATCTATAAAACTTCCAGATCCTATTATCTAGAATAACTTTAAATGACTAGAATAAAAAAGTATCCAGATCCTAAATTAATTCACTCAAAATGAGCTTCTATCTCCAAAATAGTCCACAACTCAACAACTTGATATAACAAACATTGCCAGCATTACATTTGACTCTACAAAATAGGGATTTTGATTGACTCTTAAAGAAAATCAAAGTCTTAGCATCTCCTTGATCAAAACGAGTAATTTTTTTTCCATATCTCTTGGAGAACCTTTAAACAAAATTGTAACCAATCTTCATGTTACCTTTAGGATAAAATCGCAGCAGTGGCTTTGTCATTTTTCTGCTTGAGCTTTGTGGTTAACAAAACATTGTGCCAGTAAAGTCTGAAATTGATTTCCCTGAGTTCCTTAAGCAATTCCCTTTGCTCCTTCTTCTTCTTTTTAAGACTTTGAATTCTTTCTTGCTGGCGAGCATTCCACTATTCTATCTGCATCTTTTCCTTCTTTAATTGCTTTATGGTTTTCTGAAATTCTTTAATCTTTTCCTTATCAGTTCTTATCTCGACCTTGAATCCTGAACAATCGTTAGAGGGTGCAGTTTCATTCATATTTAAAGTAACACTAGGTTCCTTGGCTTTAACTTAGTATTTTGAGATTAATTCTGAGCTATGTTCTTCTTTAGAACTGGATGAATTTATAGCTCCAGGTACACCTGGTAAGTAATATGGGTCGTCCAAGTAATCCTATTTTTCTTCATGGAATTCACTGATGCCTTTATCCATCTCTTTAGCCTTAGCTAATCTAGTTGAAGCTCTCGTTACAGGGCCTGTAGGTGGTGTAAGTTTTCCTTTTCCTTTGCTGACAGATTTCTTGGGAAATGGGGACTTTTTTTCTCTTTTCCTGGTGCTTGTTTCAACATCCTTAGAATCATTTTCTATGATTATGGTGTTTTCTTCTTTGATTTTCGGATTGAAAATTGACTTTGAGTTCAGCCTGTACTTATTAGTATCCCTGGTTGAATTTCTCCAAGGTTTTTGTGATACACACGCACCTTTATCCCTTTTTCCTTTGATTGCAACGTTCCTTTTGCTGGTCGATGGAATTTTAGACTTGACTGTAGTTTGAGAAATGAGATCATTATCTGACTTTGTTTCTCATTTGACATCTTCCTCAGGAAGAATTTCAATATCGGGCTCCCATCTAGGTCTCTTACTTCTGCTCTTCTTAGTTACCTTAATATCAGAAGATTAATCTTTCACAGGGTTTTCATCAGAAATATCTCGACTCTGTTTAACAATTTTCCTTCCTCTGCCCTTTTTCGGCTTATTGGATTGAGTGATAGGTTTTAAGGATTCCCTGAGCCAATTCCAGGGCTTCTGTAATTCATTCAGGGCAAACATGAATAGGGTTTTAATCAGGACTTGATGGAACAAACTGCCTTTGGCATTAGTGGAAATCGACTGCACTTTCTTGGACATTTTTGTCAAACTTTTAAGCAGGAAATAAGGAAGATTTAAAGGGTAGTCACAATTTGGATGCATCAGTGTTCTGATATGGTAGATGTAGAACAACGAAAACCTCCCTTCACAAGTGATGTATCTGTGAATCGCCACCAGAGCAGTGTGCCATTCGGGTCAAACCTAGTTGCGAGGTATTCCCCTTCTCCAATCTGGATTCTACTTATCTGGAAGGAGGAATTGATTTACAAATTTGGTAACCACATGCTCCTTCTTCCACCATCTTTCCCCTCCAGCCACGAGCCTGCAAGCCTTGTCTATAGTTTGCTTTGTCACCAACATCAACATTTTACTGATTTCAACCTCGTGACCATCGAAGTTCAAAGCAAATTCCATTGAAACCTGCTCGTCATAACCTTGAAATGTGGTGAGGAACTCAAACCACCCAACGTCTCTGAATCTTTGGGCCATCTGAGGGTAGGCTTCAAGAAGTTCAACACCTTCTGGTTCGATTCTGGCAACTTGTCCGCTCCTCTTTGTTGCCATTAAACTCAATTCTGCAACCATCGTCCTCAGGTTCCAAATTTACTACCTGCAATTGTTGGTATACTCTGTTGCTATGAATGAATACCTGTATTTCTCCCTGCAAGGCTGAATTAAACCAACTCGAACCGATCACATATAATAATCATTAAACAACAAGCAATTTTGAAATGAACTCTGCACGCGTGCATAACAATTATGTTCTGAAACTGTTGGATTTAGAAATGATTGCCAAACTTTTGTGGGAGCACACAAACTCTTAATTCATGAATCGTGTCATCATAACTAAATCGGGATAGTAGGTGCAAGTTATGGCATGATTATTTGGTGCTACGGGAATAGGCTTATTCCCGTAGCACATTTGACAACTTGAAATTTGAAAATTCCAGCGGCATAAAAGGAGACACTTCTAGTTTAAACAATGTTTTTCATAATCAAACTTAAATAAATCATCAAAGATTATAATGCAAACCATGAAACATCTAAAAATAGAAAACAACTGAAAACAGAAAATGAGAGATGGGTAAGGAGGGTTTAGGACAAGGGTTTCTCACTAAACCAAGACAAAATTAGAGACTAACAAGTATCACGGACGATTCCATCCGATTAAGGTTATTTGAACGTACATTCACTGGCCCATAAACTAAGTGGTATGTAGAAGAAAAATCTAGATCCCATGTAACCTTTGAGTCCCTGGACAAAGCTTTCTTGACCTTCTTTCAACTACTAATTCGTCATGACAATGGCCTCGAACTACTCTCAGAATTTAAACAAACCTCCGCCATGCACATCAATGACCACATTCACGAATAACATCAACGACATAGTCTCTGCAAAGCTAAAGCTACTCCACAACAATGTCTCAATTGGTTCCTCAAATCACTTGTTTCCCTCCTTGCCAAAGACATAGCCACCACCTTCCCATAGTCTGAAGAAGAATCCATTAGCAAGGCCCAACAGTTCGAACTCATTTACTCACCGTCAGGGTACTTTTATATGGTCCTACTTGATGCCATGAGACTTGTGCCATTTGGCCAGGACAAACCTGGGATGTCTCACTCAGTGGATGGATTGATTGGTACCACTACACACCACAATTCACATCCCGAAAAAACACCAATGTATGGCACACCTCAATATCCACTAGCATATGGCAGACCCCCTTATTATAATCCTCCCCCTTATCCACAACCATACCCCTTAACCTTCCCTCCACCCACCAGCGGACCACCGCTAGCACCCACAATACACCCCATAGCCCAACCAAGTTCTGGTACCCCCTCTACCTCTTATTACACCCTAAACACTAGTGAAAGCATCACACCTTCCTACACATCCCACAGATCATTACCAAAGAATAATCCATACTTTCCTTTCCCTACCCCACGCCGGCCCATTCCTTCCCCACACAGACAACCACATGCTGGGGTTAATTTTGTTCAACCCTCTCCCATTCAACAGTATCAAAATTTTGAACAGCTGAATACGGCTAATCCATCCCATCAGTCAAACAATGCCCAGAAGAGAGGAAAAAATTGAAACAATAATAATCCCAAACCAGGAGAAAATCAGAACCAACCCCAGCCGAACCAACCTGCCAGGGGTAACCAGAACCCCCAAGGGAACAATAACAATAAATGCCAAGGGAAGAACAAAAACAATATTCAGACAAACTTCCCTTGATTCCTTTGCGGTGAATATGGCCATTATACTCATCATTGCCCCCAAATAGATGACTTTAAATGGATGAAATAATCCGGAAATGGACCACATCCCCCAGTACTGCCTACCCCCCAACATGCCCCACAACAATATGTGAAACACCCACCCTCGACCATGTTGCAAAAACCCATACCACATCAAGGGGTGATGAACACCCAACAAGAGATGAAACTTGCCCCATCCCAGACAGGACCATATCACAACCCGTGCACTTCTGCAGATCGAACTATCCTCCTCACTAGTGAGGAAGAAATCCTTCTACAAACACGCGGTCGTCAATATAACACACCCTCTGACCCTACTCCCACTACTTCGGATGCCACCCCAGTCACAAATAGCCCACCTTTGATGATTCCACGACCTAATACTGAAACACCTCTTCGCATCCCCCGCATCCCGTTGCGCAGGAATGTCCACAACCCTCAAGCTAGGGTAGCCCACAATTATAGTCTGGTCGATGACTTGGCACAATTCCTCATTTCCATGTCAATCTTAGAAGTTCTTCAAACCTTTCCTACTCAAAGGAAATAATTACTTTCTACCCTGGGGGCAGTCGACCCTGCCGATACTCGACTCATCACATTTGATCTCGACAGTGGAGAACCCCATCTCCCCACTCTTGTCGCTTTTCAAATACTGGTTAAAATTCAGAATATCACAGTCCACCACTGCATTATCAATGAAGGTGCATCCACTTTCATCATGTCCAAAAATGTATGGTAGAAACTTGACTCTCCAAAGCTAATACCCTCCGCCATTACTCTAAGGGCTTACGAAGAACGACCCTCGTCTCTAGAGGGGCTCTTCCAAAACGTCCCTGTAGAACTCGGGGGAAAAACCATCCTTATAGACATTGAGGTTATCAATGCCCCACTCGACTATAATATTTTGTTTGGTCACAGCTACATGTATGCTACAAAGGCGGTCGCCTCTTCCGTGTTACGAACCATGATGTTTCCCCATAACAGAAAGATCATTACCATCGATCAAGTATCACATTATGAGCCTAACCTTTCATCCAACATCAAAAAAATCTTCCCTTTTGTCCACACTAATCCAGATGCCTATCCACTCATCAAGATGGCCCCCATAATTTTTAAGGACCCATCAGGGACATACCACAAAGCACCACCGCTCATCCATCCCTCAGCACAAGTATGTGTCGTTTCTACTAACGGAATGACAACTGAAGATACTCTCCCTCCCACCGAGGCCTCTTTTACCCCTGACATCCCACTAGTCACAGAATACCTCCCTTAGGAATCTCTTGGAACTTATTTAGCTCTACTCGTCCCTGATCTTCCCCTCCCCCAGGGCCATATCCCAGTTTTGGAAATAGTATCCCAAGCCATTTCCCAAATCCCTTTCTTCTACCCCCCACCGGGTGTACAAGATTTCCAGGTAGCCGCAACGCTCACCCTCCCTAACATGGTGTTAGCAATCTTAGTATGGTATCTACATCCGCCTTAGATGGTCCCTCAACCATCCATCCCTCCCCAAACAAAAGGAATCCCGATGCAGATTCCCATACTTACCCCCACCATCCCACCCACACTCCCACTCACCAACGCTCTTGCTACAACTAGGGGCATATGGAAAAATAAAGAGCCCACCGCTCCACTTCCCCCATGTGTCCAACCTCCTTACACGCTATGCGAGAAAGATGGACACCCCACCAACAAACGCTTATCTCTACCCAAGATACGCAATCTAATTCAACTCCCTTGAGCACCACCACTTCTCGTCGCTTCATCCAGTGTTGTCGCTATCTCCCCTAACATAAATAGAAAAGGATTGTGAACCAAATTTGCATGTGATATCTGTTCAGAATATGGCCATTACACACACCATTGTCTAGTGTTACCTCAATTCTGGAAGACGCTAACAGCCGTACACCAGAGGTTTCAGTAAGAACCCAACCCAACACATGTCACCGACATCCATTATGTCATGACCTTAGTCAATGAACATATGAGATGTCCCTGCTCTCTATGCGAATCACTTGATCATTTCACATATCAATGTCCTATGATCATTGAATACATGCATCGCCAACTGGCCCAAATTCAAAATCCTACACCCCCCCCTCCAGCAGGACCAGTGAGTACCCCTACCCCATCACTTGATGTGGTTCATATCTTCTCAATGAAACATGAGGCACTCTCTACTTCCCCATGGTTCCTGGATGATTTATATGAGTATTTTCCCCCAAATCCCCCCAATTCTCCAATTCGTTTCCCCACGGAAATTCCATGCCTGACTATCATTTTCAACCCACCATATCTCGATATTTGGTTTATGTCAAGAAAACCATTGCAACCTCCTTGTGATACCCCCTCTACATCGTCACCACCAGAAATCAACCCCACGATGACCGTCACCAAAGTTACTCCTCTCAATCCCCTATATTTTCGACAGTTTCACTGCAACAAAGACATCCTTGAAGAGATAACTAAACCCGATTCCCCATGGGACACACTCCACCACAGAGTGCTTTTTCCTTCATAGGAAGCCTTCGTGCCTCCTAACCCAAACCCCATATACGCAGTCGAAACCAAATATTTTCTCCCCAAGGGGCATATAGATTGGTTCAATAACCCTATCCCTGCCCCTAACGCTTTTGAAGAAGGCAATATGGCCAATATTTCCCCCACCATCAAAATCGATATTTCCATCAAATATGGGGTCATAGAGGAAATCACCATTGGTGCCTCATGCTCTCCTGAAGAAACCACCGCCTACAAAGCTCTCTTCCAGGAATACCGGGAAATGTTTGCCTAGTCATATACAGAAATGCCTGGCCTTGACCCTTCTATTGTTGAACATATATAGACACCTGGCCTGATATCACACCTATCTGTCAAAACCAACATCCGCTACACCCATCCAAAGCAGTGGCCATCAAGTCCGAAATTGACAAATTATGCATTGCAGGGTTCATCTACCCCATCGCATATACATCATGGGTCTCCAACCCCATGCCTATCAACAAAAAATAGGGCACTATCCACGTCTGTATGGACTTCCACGATCTCAATCATGCTTGTCCCAAAGACAACTTTCCAATTCCCTTTATCAACCAAATTATTGATGATTGCACTGGTCACGAGGCTCTGTCCTTCATGGACGGTTTCTCTAGCTACAACCAAATTCAAATTCACCCAGCCGATTAGTACAAAAATGCATTCACTACCCCTTGGGGAACTTTTTCATATCATGTCATGCCTTTCAGCCTCAAGAATGCAAGAACCACTTTCCAATGCGCCATGACATGCATTTTTCATGATCTGGATGAAATCATTCTTGCTTACTTGGATGATCTCACCGCTTGCTCCAAAAAATGCACTCAACACCTGAATGACTTACACATTGTATTACATAGGTGTAGTCAGTACAATATCCAATTGAATCCCCTCAAGTGTGTATTCTGCGTCACTGTTGGATGCCTCCTTGGATTCATCGTCTCCTAACATGACATCACAGTCGACCCCCTCAAGGTCCAAGCCATCACGAAAATTCCCCCACCATGGAATTTACGCCAATTGCAGAGCCTACAAGGCAAACCTAACTTTTTACTTCACTTTGTCCCCAATTATGCCACTCAGGCACATGGTTTCCTTTGCCTCTTACATCATGATATCCCATTCCAATGGGACGAACATGCCTGAAACACTTTTGATGATCTCAAAACTGCCCTCTGCAATGCCCCATTAATTATCCCACCCAACTATAACCGTGACTACATCTTCTATATCTCGGCCTCAACCATCTCAGTAGCAGGAGTTCTCATCCAACTAGGGGACGATGATCGTGAGCATGTAATTTACTACATTAGTAAAAATCTTTCAGGGACACCCTTGAAATACAAACACGAAGAGAAATTGGCCCTTTCAGTTGTACTTGCAGTCCAAAAATTTCACCATTACATCTTGCTTCGAACTACCAAAGTTGTCACAGATTCCAACCCCATGCAATACTTTCTCAGTCACCAGAAAATTAATGGTAAATTTTCCCGATGGATCGTCATCCTTCAGGAGTATGACCTCAAATTTTCAACACCCAAGAGAAAGAAATCCCTCACCCTCTCGCTCACCGAATTCATCACGACATTTCCCTTCGATACCACCCATAACCCCGTCAATTCTGACTTCCCTGACAAACATCTCTTTTACATCTCCTTGGATGACCCTTGGTATGACGATCTTCTCGTCTACCCCCGAACACAGAAATTCGGAAACCACCTCTCTCTCGACGATCGTCGACATATTCGTCACCAGGCTCCCCGCTACCTACTTATTGGTGATATCTTATATTGGTGAGGGGTCGACACTATACTCCACCGATGTTTGAATATCAACGAGGCCGATCGAGTCTTGAACGACTACCACATCGGTGCTTGCAGGGGTCACTTCTCCGGGATGTCCACCCCTCAAAAAATCATTCACGCCGGTTATTTTTGGCCTACACTATTTCACGATTTCATCCATGTTGTGAAATGATGTGACAAATTTCAGCTTTATGCCAACAAAGCACGAGCACCACTTGCTCTTATACACCCGGTCATTACTGCTGGACCCTTTTGCAAATGGGGCATAGACTTCATGAATTGCAACCCTCCATCTAGCAATGGACACAAATACATCGTAATCATAGTCGATTACTTCACTAAGTGGGTTGAAGCCATGCCTACATTTAACAACACCACTGACACCGTAGCACACTTCTTCTTCAACCACGCCATCTCCCGCTTTGGAGTCCCACTACATCTAGTCTCTGATCATGGGAAACACTTAGAGAATGAGATCTTTGTCAAAATATCCTCTCGGTTAGGCTTCTCCCATGAGTTCTCTTCCCCATACTACCCTCAGTCCAATAGATAAGTAGAGGTAGTCAATAAGGTCCTCAAAACCATGTTGTAGCGCACAGTTAACAAACATAAGACTAATTGGCATCATATGTTATTTTCCATGCCATGGGCTTATCGCATGATAGTTAAAACTGCCACTAGTTTCACACCATTTCATCTAGTCCATGGGGTCGAGGCCACTCTTCCCATCGAGTGAGAAATTCCCACCTTATGCACCGCTATTGAGCTATTACCCAACACTACTCCAATGGAGCAGCGTTTGCTGAACTTAGAGTCCCTGGATGAGGATCGTCGATCTTCATTACAGAACAATGAGGTAGCCAAAAAATGGTCAAAGGCCACCTTTGATCTCCATGTCAACCTTTGCTCATTCAACGAAGGTGACCTCGTCCTTGCTTACGATATCGCTCATGACACCCTTGGCCATGGAAAATTCGAGTCACTTTGGCATTGACCTTACATCATCCAACAATGACTCACTAAAGGTGCATACATTCTGGCCTCTCCCAAAGGCCGCCCTCTCAAAGAGCCCATCAACAGGTTGTACTTAAAGAATTTTTATGCCTAAGCGTAGCCATTCTACACTAGGATTTTCTTTTTCATATGCTTTTTTTTAGAGTTTTTAATCTTCTTTCCAAACACATTGCATCTAATTTACCATTTGTGTTATTGACAGATGCTTCCTCCATCAACCTACCACATCGGTTACGATGATGGAGCTAGCCATTGGACACAGAATCTCGCTTCGGCCGCTTGGGCCCTCTATTACCCCTCACATGAACTACTCCACTCTAGCGGCATATGTTTGGGCTCAACAACCAACAATAAAGAAGAATACACCGTCGTCATTGGTCTCCTCACTGAGGCTAGCCACCATCATATTTTTCACCTTAGTGTCTTACTATATTGCCAACTTGTCGTCCTTCAACTCAATAATGTGTACTTTGTCTGTGATCCTTGCCTCTTTCGCAAATACCTGCAAGTTAGAATTTTATCTTGACATTTTGATTCCATTACATTTACACATATTCCAAGAAAACTCAATCAAATAGCAGATAACATGACTAACCTAGTGTTAGATTGGCATTTATCACATCAAGCTTCTAGTACGCCTACATCAAACATCAATAATCTGTCACAGCATATAAATTAGAAATCATCAACAAAAAACATAAAACACATGTGAACATCACAAAGATCCCAAAATGTATATCCATATATATATATTGGTCAAATGTGCCATCAAAATGTTTACAAAAGATATATATAGTACATGTACAACATCCGTAGGCTGGTGAACCACCTTGCCCCTATTGATACAAAACTGGCATCACCACACCAAGTAGGCTCACAGGCCTATATAAATATCAAAAAATACAAAATTACATATAGAGACACTCATGGTGCCTCTAGAGCACCACCACATGGCCCTCTCTCAAGAGGCGGTACCCCACCAGCTATAGGTCCCTCTGGCCCTGGGGGAAACCACCCAGTCATCGCAACATCTGCTACTAATTCTCTCTGGACCATGATCCACCACACCAACAGAACACCCACGCACTGCTCCAGGACTCCCTCATCCTGGATTCGTGACCATATGCCCTTAGGCACTCCCTGTAGCACTACCTCCAAGTGACGAAGAATATCCCCGAACTCTCCCTTGACCTCCGCTGGAGGAGCATGTGAAGGACCTGCCCCAAGGTCATCAAATCAGTGCCTCTGACCTTCTCTCTCCCCCTCATACGGCCTCGCACCACAATCATCTTGTCGCCATCTCTCCCCAGCTTGTGGCTCTCTTCGTGGCGATCTCACTGGAACCCTGACCAGCTCAATATCTCGACCGCGTGGTCCCACATCTGCACACATAACAAACAAATGATAGCATAAACATCCATCCATACATGAAACTATATTTTCTATACTATCTAACTATCAAATCATCAAAGAAAATACACCCACATATGTCTCCGGTCAAACACCTCACTAGGGGGAAGCACCATCTCTGGGTCCTCCCGGAAGTCTACCCCACTATATGGGTACTGGAAAATAATCTGTGGAATATGACGCCACACTCGTGCAATCTCAGGCATAAAATAGTGCCCCCCTCCCCATCACCGTGGTGAACCAATATCGCCCCCACTGCCTCAGTTGTGGCTCTCGCACCCCCGACGCACCCAAAAGCACTCTAGGGCGTAGCATCATCACCCTCTCTAAAAACCACGCCACCAAGATAGACCCAAAGGTGAACTCCCCTGAGTTTGTAGCATGACACCTGTCAAGTTTCCCTACCATCTTGGCATGCAACATCACACCCAAGGTGAAATGCTTACCCGCCAGTGCCCTCTGTATCACCCTCAGCTGACCCCCACTGATCCACTGAGTCACAAGAGACCCGTATACTCTCACCACCATTGATGCCACACAATGATGTACAAGGGCATCCATAACCCCAATTCTAACCATAGAACCTGACATGAAGTTCTCCCCTAGACAATACCTCCGGGCTAGGGTAACTAACTGCCCATCCCTGGGTAGCACGAGATCCACTGGTAATGGGGTTCCCTGAAATGGAAGCACAGTCAGAAAGTATATATCCTCCACATCCGTGAAGGCCAGATCTTCACCTCGCACAATGAAGAAATGCTGATCTGGATCCCACATCCTAATCAGGAACTGCAATAAGAACTCCTGGGCCCATATCAGGGGGCACTCAAAGAACTTTAGCAGCTTGCAAGCTGCCAAAGTATCATGAACCGCTGGATCCTCATTGTTCACTGCCTCCCTTAGGCGTGACCAATCCCTCTCCCTCCAATGAATCAACGTTGTCAAACCTGGTCACCTGCATCCACATATACAGTACTCAATCAACCATCATAACCCATAAAAACATATGAAAATCTCCAAAAAGTCAAATATTTACACTTTTCATCTTTGCCTCAAAGGCATGACTATTTTTCCCCACAGGCGTGCACGTATGTGCACCTGTTTATCCCATAGTCCCGCACTCATGCGTGCCTGTTAGCGATACAAGGGTGCACACATGCACCCTTGTCGCATAAACAGATGCACCTTAGGGCGTGATTGATGGTCACACAGTTGCACACACATGCACGACTGCTAGGAACAGAGGCACTCACGCATGCGCAGCTATGGTCCGCACAGGTGCGCACCCCATGCACACCTATTTTCCTCCCTTGAGTGCCCCCATGTGCGACTATCCAGGATACAACCACGCACTCATGCATGTGAATCCTTTGATCACCTGTGCACTGGGGGGGCCACACTCACTAAAACCCCATGTACGAACCCCGTACAACCCTGCCCAAAAAACAAAACCCTAAGTCCTATGCGGGAGGATACGACAACTAAACTGAAACTCAAGGATCTTGGAATGACTTCCTCGATTGCCTAGAATCTCCAAATCTCCTCTCCAATAGCTCATCCACTCACTAAGATAGAAAGTACAAATGAGGTGGCATTGTGGGCCCTATAGCTATATATATTCCTTTTTGCCAACATTCCAGACTCAATTCCGGGCGCTCCAAATGTTCGTTTTTCAATCCGTCTTCAGCCACGAGACCAGAATCTCATCACCTACACAATCACATTCCCCGATCCACTTTCCATCCTCCACCCCTAGGGAGCATTTTTTATCATACCCACACTCAGGTATGCGTTCTCACATTCACTTCTTATTGAATAAATGTTATATGTTCTTTATCTTCAAATATTGTTCACGTCGGGTATTTGGTTTTCATGTGTGCGGGTACTTGGTCATCCTCCATCTGCGCTACCCCTTCAGGTATATCATCGATACTGGCATGCATTCATTCCTTCTAAATACAATTTGCATCTCCAGTAACACCCTCTGACATTTACCTTTAGGGTCCATATATCTGGCTCTGCAGTACCATCACCTCCACTGCATTTTGGTGCTATCACCTGGTAGCACTCTTCCTCACATGAGTTGTCCCATTCATAGTCCCCCTTGGCAGTTCGACACTCATGTTGTTTTCACCCTCTAGGGTTGGGAGTCCCACTAGTCTTACGCATTTTTTGAGAATCAGCCGCATACTCCTTTTCCTCATTTTTCTAACCTACCCAATGGACTCCCAAGATATCCCATCATGGTTCTCTCTTGACTGCACTTCCGTAGTAGCATTCATCATCCATTTCCTCCACACTCAATTTTCCCATCTGCAGATTGTCCTCCGTTTCACTTCCCTAATACAAAAACCCACCTATGGGGCCCCCACCCTCCACCTGTTTCCCAAGCAACTTGTGCCATCATAGGCCAAGCCATCTTACACTGGGGCACTTGTTTTTGTATCTACACAATTATCCCAACTTATTTTTTATTCTTTTGTAATTGTATAAAGCCTTTGTTTCCATCATTTTACATAGCTTTTTTTTCGTCACCTTTGTCGACCTTCTTCCTTTTTGGAAAAGCAACCCATGCCACCCTTGGTTGGGGCACCCATTATCTTCTACTCCCGTTGATATCATCCATAAACCTCGAGTATCTCACCATCTTTGTACCCATGATCTCTGCGTTTATCCAATTTACCACGCCTCTGGCACCATCTAACCCACACCTAGTCATCCCCCTGATGCTAGGTCCAGTTTTACGGTTGCTACCACACCCCCTTTATCCCCAACCAAGGGCAGTCTCGAGTCTCACCACTCTCTGACCTCATCCATGTTACTCATCAGTTCTTGATCTCATCCAGTGGATATCATGAAGCCCTCCGCTTCTTGGAGTCATGTCTCCCTTTCTGTCGACATCAACACAGTTTCCATATGGGTGAGAGTATCTTGACTCTCATTACCTTCACAATGAGGAGTCTCGGACGACACAGAGAGAACCATCATTTCTTTCTTCTGTCATTGACCCCCACAACATTCGACTTCAACACTTTATCATGTTGCGGTGGGTCTTACTTTGCGACTATCGCTGTTGTTTTTATATTTTCTGAAGACCTCTGAACATTGTTAGGCCATCAATTCCAAATCATCGACACTTCTTATAGGTGTCATCGCCTCTTTTTAGAGTTTGTTCACCATCAGAATTGTCCTCTGGTATTATCAACCCGCCCCTGAGGGTGCTGCAGTCATCTCCACCAACACACAGCTTCAGTTATTGTATTACACCTTTTTGAGTTACATGACACGAGCACGGGGCATGCCTACCTCATTTGTACACAGTTTTATTTTTTACTCCTTGCGAAAGGTTTGGGTTTTACAGGTTCCCCTCTGCTTCCAATGGATCTCTCTTGACACTCTCCTCATCACTCTTTCTTACAATGGTACACTCAGTAGAAGAAACATTGATGTATTTTGGCTATACGTATGCTCCTAAACTCATACATCAGGGGGCATTTGTTATCACTGAAATTTTGTCCACAAATGGTTATAGGAATCCAACATCTTCAAACAATTATGAGTACCCATGAACCAAAAATGACCAAAAATGCATTTCCAAAAGGCCCAAAACTATACAATCAACAATAAAATTAGCATGCACTAAGACTACACAAGGAGCGCGAACACATGCGCCATTCAGAAACGCAGGAAAAAGTGCACATGCGCATGATGCGTGACTGTGGATGCAAAAAATCGTGCATCCCTCAAAACAATGCATTTATGATATTGGTCGGCCTCCCACCCACTTCTGGTTTAGCTTCCAAGTCGATTTGACATCCAAATCTCGGCTAAATCTGGCTGGGTGGCTGGTCAAAGACCTAAGGGTTCCCTAAATGGTCCCTTGATCATACTAAAAGATGATTAAATAATGCCTCAAAATGATTCTATAAAAAGAGGCCATGGGTGCACTACATTTTCAAGGAATTCATTTGTATTGCTATGCTGTTGATATTCTCTTGGAGGATTCTCTTTCCTCATCAAGAGCATGCTAGCACCATTTCAGTTAGCCATTCATATCACCTCTAGATTGGATGGTCTTTGGATTCTCTTCACCATTTCATTTTATTTCCTCACTTGTAAGAAGAGCTCAATATTTGGGGGTCCAAGAGCCCTCCCTTGGAGGAAGAGAGGACCCAAAGTCTCCCTTTCTCTTTGGTGTTTTCTTTCCACTAATATAATCCTTTCCATTGGTGGCATGAGTCTTGTTTGTTTCTTGTTGTAATGTCCTTATGCACTATAGTTTAATTGCTTTTATCCTTCTTAGTTTAATTCTTTTCTTATATTTTATGTTTTACGCTTCTAACTCTTTCCTCTACTGTTGTCTTGCCTAGCTGACCCAACTGAGCTTGTGAGCACCCTTATTTTGCTCATTTAGGTGACAAAAGAGGTGCAAAAATATGCTTGATATCAAAGTCATACTCACAAAGGAATTCCGACCATCTACTCTGCCTAGCATTCAAGGTTGGTAGATCAAACAAATACTTTAGACCATTATGGTCTGTCCTTAATTAAAACCTCTTTCCCGTGAGGTAATGTCTCCATTTCTTCAGAGCGTGCACTATGGCTGCCAAATCCAAATTGTGAGTTTCATAGAGCCTTTCATGTTCTTTCAATTTTCTGTACTCATAAAATATTACATACCCATTCTGGCTGAGGACTCCCCCCAGTCCTTCTTTTCATGCATCTATACACACTACAAAATATTCATTTGGATCTGCAATCCTCAGGATTTGAGCACTGGTTAACAGCTGCTTCAATTGATGGAATCTTCTCTCACATTATTTTGTCCATTGAAATTTCTTCTCCTTCCTTTGCAAGGAAGTGATGGGGTGAGCTATCCTCGAGAACCCTGCAATGAGCCTTTTTTAATAGCCAAATAGACCCATAAAGTATCTGAATCCTATCACATTCTTCGACGCTGACCATTCTCTAATGGCTTCTATCTTCTCAAGATCCACAATCAGATTAAGTAATAGTAAAATATGTTATTGGAATAAATCAATTAGATTAATAAAAGAAAAATATCATATATATTTAAACTATAAATATGGCGCATGGAATTGGGTAGTTGTTTAGCTACCTTGTTATGGAAATAATGTGGCATCAAAAGTATAAGCCCATCCCATTGAAATAAGGAAACCCACTTAATCCCCAATTAATGTCCTTAACTAAGAACCAAGATGGAAAATTGACATTCAACCCAAGTCACCATAAGAGTGGGTCTCATGAGGAATTTTCATGCATTCAAAGCATTACCAAAGTACATGGCATTGTGAGCAACACAATGATTGTAAGCGTAGAATTATGTAACCATTTCAAGATAGAATGTGGAATCTATTTCTTAGAGTATGGAATAGAGAACTCAAAGTGCACATTATATTTAAAGTCCAACTTACATGTTTTAAGGTGAGGGTGATCGTATTGAAACAAATCTTGTAACCTTTAAAATAAATGATGATGTGGGAAACATTGTGTAAAGTATGACTTACGATTCATCCTCTATTTTGTTAGTAAGCAAAGGGCCTTTAGTAAACTTGAGTTCGAATGGAAACATAGTCATAAACATGGTTTGTATTGATAATGAGGGAGAATCTAACCTTAGTAATGCTAAGAGGGAAAGACACATCAGTGTTACAAGAAAGATATTGACCACTTACAAGTTAGTAAGATGAGTGATAAGTACCTTAGCTAATGCTAGTTAACTAAGAAAAATGAAAGAAAGAATGCTTGAAAAAAAAGGGGGTATTCCCTTGTAAGGGTGTCACTTTTGCCCATAAATTTATTTATAGTAGAGATCGCAATGGAGTGTCATGGTTTATTATGCACAAGTTCCTTGTAAGAGAGGTGAGTTTTCTAGATGGTAGATCACATCTTGAAATGCATTAATTAGTTTAGCAACTGCTTGCTCACCAAGAAGGATGTTTCCCTATGAAGAAACTCTAATAATATATAT
>ML777022.1:2786917-2815945 GCA_009831015.1 Picea engelmannii
TGTTTATTGAATATGTAAATTATATTGCATACAAATATCTAGAAGCATTAAATACTTTCTTGACTTTGATAGATGGTGGGTGTGATGAATTAAATGAGCATGGTGGAGTGTTATGTACATTTTGAGGAAAATTATCAAATAACGTTTATTATCTAGCATGAGAATAATGAATTTTTATTTTATTTATTGTTGTTTAATGCAAGTCATTTATATTTAGTTTTATTTTAATATTTTCCCAAAATATCTAGATAAGGAAGGTTGATGGATAGTAATGAGGGGGGGTTGAGGAGACTTGGGAAAGTGTGTATGGAAACTTGATAAATAGGGAGAAGAAGTGGAGAGGAGGGGATGGAGAGGTTGGAGCATGATGAGAGGTTGTGAAATTTTTGGAAGATAATTCTTGTGATAGTTTTCTTTGAGCATTTGTGCTTTGCTGTTCTTGGAGTCACGGGCATGGAGGGCCAAGAAACCGAAAGGTTTCTTGGAGCTAGGAAGCCATCTAGGCTCCTAGTTGGTAGGGAGGATTCCGTTGTTTCACTCTGGGCAAGTGGGAAAAGAATACTTGAAAGCGCCCAAGACTACATTACAATTGATGAGCTTCTACAAACTAAGGAGGAGGTATTTTTCAGTGATATTTTTGTTATTGATATTTTGGATATACTTATGTTTTAAGTTCTTAAATATTAAAGTTATCCTACTACTTAATTCAGCATGTTATTAGATTTATCATTGAGAAGATGTAGAAGAAATGTGTAAATAAAAATCAATGAAATAATGCTAAAACAAAGTTGTTAATGTGTAAGTATTTAAATAAATAGCTAATTGCTTAGCATCATGTGGATGGGTGCTACACACATAGTACAACTATCAACATTCTGGGTGGGGGGCACGTGACAGGTATAAGAGAGGTCCACCTCAACCAGGTGACATTATCATGACTCACCACTTCAACTCTTTGGGGCTTCAAAGCTTCGGGCTTCAGGATTTCTCTCCTAAACACACACTAATTCTCCCGAATGTCGAAATCCTGAACAAGCCAATTTGCCGACACAGGTCCATTTTGATGGACGGTCTAGATTACTCCAGACTTTGAAGATTCAGGAGTTCTCTGTACTTCATACTGTGCCATAACTTCCACCCTTGGGTTGATCCGATGGTTCTGGTCCAACTTCATCCCAATCCAAAGGTCGAGCTCTTCCCCTCAAATCTATGGTGTAGATCCACTTCGGGGACTTCGGTCTTTGGGAGTTTCAACCTCTCCACACACATTTTCTCCCGAAGTGATTTCACTTGAAGTCAATGGATTTTTGCCACGTATCCTCTCTGGATCGATGACATAGATAAACTTCGTTTCTCCGTTGATTTCCAAAGGAGCTCACAACTAATTGCCTCACAACTTTTCTAGATCTGACGGTCGGGAATTGTCCTCCTTCTCCTGAATAGATTCCAATGACTCACATTACTCTGCGGCCCAATACCACATATTTCGTGGTTTTATAATACTGATACACCTCCCGAGCTTCATTTCTCGAACCCCTTTCTCCTTAGAGGGTTTCCTCGACACTTATTCGAATCTTGTATCTTTTCACTCCATACAATAGATCTTTGCATCCTTCATGATAAAAATCAAGCTATTTCTCTTGAGATTTTTGAGTCAAAGACTCTGTCGAGCACTCCTTGCACCCAGGAATGCTCCGAACCTCGAATTTTTTCCCTTTCGACAACAATTCACTCTGAAATCTTTGTCTCGTTAACCACTAACATGGCCCATCTAGGCTCAGTGTTGAAACCATGGCTTTGATACCAATTTGTAACATCCCCAACCACCAACAACAGGGCAATGTCACAAAGGAACACACACACACACACACACACACACACACACACACACACATATATAACATGCATTTATAATGAATTTAAAACAAATAACACAGAATTACTGCTAACATACAAAATCAAATGGAATTGACAATAATTCTACATGCAACAGAACACATGATAACATTTCAAGAATCACAGACATGCATAACATACATAATTAAGAACAAAAATTATAATTATCTTTTAACTGGAGAAAAAACCACCAACTGCGTGCAAACCTTCCACGAACCTCCTAGCATTAGACCACACTGCTCATCACTCTCAGCAGTGGGTCACCCCCGAGCTGGGACTAACCTCCACCAGAAAAGGGATTCCTAGGCTAGGCAAGGTCAATAGGAAATTCATACAGTTTAAGAGGAAGGATTCTCTCCCAGGAGCCACTTACGCCCACTACTCATAGACTCTCATTCCCCACATGCCTGTCCCACCCTAGGAGTATACACCTTCACTATCACATAGTCCATCAACTGCTCCACCTCCCTTACCTTGGGCTTCAACAATAGGCTGGATAGGAATTCTCAGATCTTTGTAGCAGCTATGAGACTCCCTCCAAGAGAACTCACTTCCCCAACACACTCTCTCACCTGGAGAGAGTTTCTCATAGGCCTGACAACCTATTTATTCAATCCACAACAACCTCTCTCACCTGGAGAGAGAGTTGCTCATAGGCTTGACAACTCGCCTCTTCAACCACGAGCTTGACAACTTGCCTCTTCAACCATAATAGCTAAGTTGGGTAAGGAAAGGGATGATTCAATAAATTATAGAGGTGCACAATGGCCACAGGTTTAGAAATGGCGGAAAAAGGCTGGTTGTGTGCTTTCTCAGTGCATGAGTGAACTAGTGAGGAAAGATGGGGTCGAATGGTCTAGCATAGTGAATATGGTGAGAGTATGAGAGACAAAACTCTATGCATGAACCTCCCTACATGTCTGTGTGAGTGCCTCAGCCCCCCCTGCCCAACAACAAGAACTTCCCCCTTAAGTCTGCATGTGCCTGAGCCGACACCTGTCGCTCATGAAGCACATTCCTTTCCCTTTGGAAGTCCCTCGTCCTCCCCTCAAAGAACTTAGGATAAAAACATATCCTTTTAAGCAACTTTTGGAATAATAATAAATTATTATTCTCTTAGACTTAAGCCCTTAGGCTTAGCCCCTGTTTCCAACCTCTCAGACCCCTCTCCCTTACCCAACCTGGTGGATATTAGTCCCCCATTCACTTTTATCATGGTCAATATACATGCAGTGATGTTTTTATATTAATAATATGAATATTTACATGCACAAAATAGGATCCTGGTCTTTAACACCTAGGCTCTCTGGCCTACTAACACATAAGCCTACCAACTTATAATTGCTCGGGTCACCATCCTACAAAACATGTTTACAATTCATAATACAACTATGGATCGTCCTACAAATATTACAAGAATGGAATGACAAAAGATCTCCAGAGAATTTAATTAGTCTAAATGGCATTACAAATGTTAGAAAAGGTAAAAATACTATATAAAAAGGCATAAAAATAGGTTAAAATAGGTAAAAAAATGAATTTTTACCATACCATTTTATTTTTACCCACTTGGAGTGCATTTGGAGCCTTTTCACCCTTCAATATTCTGATGACTAGTATAGCACACACAAGGCTTGGAATTCCAAACCAATTGGACCAGGTGACAAACCATTTCCTCTCCATTTTCATCCGAATTTTTTTAGATTTTAGTCAATATTTTTAGTTTCCATAGATTTTTAAGGTTATACGACCATGTATGTGGACTACTTCGACATGGGTTTCATACATAGATATATGTATTCTATTCATGTTAATTATTTTCACATATGTACATGAATTTCCTAACTGGGAGTCATGTACATCTTCACAAACTTCAAAAACAATTTCTAACTCAAAAATTTGAATTTTTGGTAGGATGGTGATTGAGTGGAGAGAAAGGGAGCATGGAGATGTAGATAATGAATTCATGAATTACTTAGAGGCACAAGAAGGACTACAATGGTGCAGATTTTATAAATTATTCCGATGTAATGGGATTAGGTCCCAAAGAAGATTGTTAGAAACATTGATTGATCACTGGGAGCCCGATGTTGATGCATTCATGATCAATAGGAAATATTTAAATATTGAGAAAAAGGACATATAATTTATTAAAGGGATATCTCGTCGAGGTTATGAGGTGAACCTCAAAGGAAAAGGATCCAATGTTTTTACGATAAATGAATGTATTTCCATCTATTGCTTGGCTGAGATAGAAAAGGTTGGGAGCCAACTCCCAATAAAACAATTAGAGAGTCTCAGTATTGAAATTATAGTCTTGACGTCTACCCGCATTGTGGGATTAACATATTTACATCATGCTTCAAGAACCATGGTTTTAGATGCAGTAGAATGACTAAGGCTTGTAATATATGACTAGAGCACCTCACTGATCATGTGCATGGAGGCTTAGCTGAAAGGATGCAAGAAAGGAAAGATGAATAGTTTTAGATTTGGAAGAATATTATGCACCTTTTTCTTTGAGAGAATGCCTATGTTAATTCCTTATGTGGATATCCATCCTCATTATATCCAAGATGGTGCAATGAAGATATGGATGAAGGTACTATCAAGGCAAGGAGGAGTTCAGTTGGGTGGTCCTTTGGATGGAACATTTTTTTTTTGGTGGTCATGCCAAGTCATTGCGATAAAAGAATACCCTTATGAAATGATAGACTACTGCAATGATCGAGAGACGCCCATTTCTCTTGGAAGTGCCTACAATGATATTGGTAAAAAATATTTTTTAATTCTTTGATTTTTATATTTTATATCAATAAATGATTTAAGAAGAAAATATTTTTGGTGTTGTTAAGACCTAAGTCTGCACCCTTGCCCCTTCTCTCTCTTTTTCGCATACCTTCCTATAAATTTTTCCTCTTAAGGTTGGTAAAATTAGTTTCCCATTTTTTAATGACTTGTTTTTCCTCATTGACTTGCTTGATTGTTTCTTTGCACATAAAATTTTTTTTTTCCTTGAAAGATAATTTTATGTCTGGTTTGAGTTTGAAATACTTGTCATCATGTTTTCCACTAATTGAGCATGCATCAGGCCCCACAAAGAATTTCGTGTGTGCAGGAGACATCCAGGTCCACCAAGTCCTTTGTATGCACAGTAAGCTTCCATGGGAAAAAGAAACAATTCAAAAGTTGTCAATTTCAGGATCAGATTGTAGGAACAAAAAGATTAAAATTGAAATGGTGGAGATCCAACAGACCACTCAGATTGATGGTTTTCGTGCATTCGGAGTGTCGAAATCATGCGGGGTTTAACATCAAGAGAGAACCCATGAAGTACCAGAACCTTGAAGTGCCAAAGCGCTGAAGTCCCGAAGAGACACGTCACTTCGGGCCTATACTACTTCGACAGATTTCCATGCTTTACATCCATAAACTCCTGAACCCCAAAGTGCCAAAGACACTTGCCACTCATCAGTTCAGATGCATGACGCTCATCTATTGAGACACATGGAATTCATTTCAGGCCACCACATCACTCTGGGATAATGTCACTCTAGGAATTTTCCATCCAGAGAAAGCATAGTTCTTTGAATCCCGAAGCCCTGAAGTCCCAAAATAATTAAACGATAAAAATGACTTAGTCCAGTTTTAATTAGTGATAAGCACATTCTAGTCACTTTGCTATTTTGAAACTCTGAGATTTATATACACTTTTCATTCAAAATATCCCGAAATCCGAACTGAAAAAGTGATGAGATACTACGACATCACTCTGGAAGAAAGTCACTTCAGGAGATATTCATGCTCCACGTTCAAAATCTCCCAAGCTCTAAGAAATTTGCTCCATAACTAAATATGATAGGGGAGTTCTAATATGGTAGATGGATAGAAATTTAGCTGGGGAACTAAATTAGCAAAGTCACCCAGATCGCAGATCGTAAAATAATTGATGACTCACATTCATTGCGAAAATTCAAGGTGCCCGAACATTAATCTCCTAAAGTGACCTCTCAATTGAAATTATGGTATAGCTTGAGAGGTACGTGGAAGTTGTTGGTTGATTGTGGGAGTCAGAACAGTGTGTATCCAAACCACCCTTGACAACTTCCGCAATCACATTCTTTGATCCAGGTGGATATCGTTGGCCACCCACCTTCTCCAAATGGCCCAAAACATGTTTCTGGCAATTTTGGTAATTTACTATTTTTAGCAGTTTTTAACTTCCGGGGCCATTTTGAGGCCCTAAACGATGTTTTTTGAGAAAAAAAGGAGCAACATGGATCGTGGATCGATGTTTCTCACCCAAAAGTTGTATTTCTCGGATTATCTTTCCAACGAGCTATCGAGCGCCCCAAACAGAGATCGTATGCAAAAGTTACGCCCTTGGGAAGTTGACGTATCAACTACCCCCATCGGGGACCACAAACCTTTTGGCTTTTCATCTTCCGGGGTTAGGGTTTTGGATATCACTTATGTTAAAAATTCCCTTAGAGCCTCATTGTAATAATCATCTTCTCACGGATGCGAGTAGCTGTCACATCTCTTCTCAGAGATAAGCTACCACCATACTAGTGAGTCTTTCACTCTGTATTTTACAGTCTCTATACATTTATTTCGATAATAGAAATCATGTATTTCCGTATATATATGACTCTTATTTTATTTTCGCTATATCTCTATTATATTGTTGTCTCTCTTGCAATATCTCTGTGCATTTCTTTATTATATCTCCGATCTCATTTCGTGCCAAAAATAATCCTGGTCAATGGTATCAGAGCAAGCTGCTCTTGATCGTTTTTCAGTTCATGTCCCCGACGAAGTCTGAGTATAGAAAGTTGGGTCTCAAGCTTGTCTCTCTTGAGGACAATTTCTCTCGCACGCCCAAAAAACCCTCAATGGTGGAATAAAAGAAAAACAATGGAGTAGACGATCCTATCAGTCTGTTGCTTGAGCAAGTTCTCACACGACAGAGGGACGAAATGATGGAGAATTTTTCCCACATCCTTCAATTCCTACCGATAGCATCAGGTGCATCTTCATCAAGCAACCAATTTGGAGGCACTTTTCCTTTCAAGGTACAGGTTAATTTTGATATTCCTATATTTGAAGGTCAAATAGATGCAGATGCCCTAGATAAATGGTTAAATCTGCTAGAAGGTTATTTCTTTGTTCATAATTTTTCCGACAAGGAAATGATCACCTTTGCACTCCTTAAGGCTCTCCCCCATGTCAAAAATTGGTGGAAAACTTACTGGGAGTAGAGTTGCACAGAGGATTCTAGAATATATGGGTCCGAGCCCACTTGGGATTTTTTTGTGGATGAGGTAAAGGAACAATATTACCCTGTTGGCAACTATGAATACCAATACATGAGATGGACCACACTACAGCAAGAGAAGGGCCAAGATGTTCCAGAGTTCACCAATACCTTCCATACCTTGTGCACCAAGCTGGGTATCAAAGAATCTGAGCGACATTTGGTTCTGAAATACCGTGGGGCTGTACACAGATACATCCAAACTGACATGGATTTTCTGGACATCTCATCACTCGGTGCTGCTTATCGATATGTTGTTAAAATCGAGCAGAAATTTAAGCACCAGAACAAATGGGACTTCGGGTCTAAAAATCTACAACAAACAAAGTTTCACAAAGACATCCCTAACAAATAGTCTCCCGAAAACCAGTCCAAGACATAGGTAAAGAAGGGTCACAGGAAGACAAAGAAGGACACTGGAAAATGGTGCGATTTCCATTAAATCCCCTAGCACAACACCGACGAATGTCGCTCAAAACAATCATTGATGGTCGAGATCAAAGACAAGGATCCAAACTCTGAAAAAGAACCTCATCTCAGCAGAGGTCGTCAAATAGTTGGGATTGTTGACAACAACACACCCGTAGCCATACAACATCGGGTGGCTTCGCCAAGGACGAGATCTTCGTGTCAGCCAACAGTGTCAATTGTCATAAGGCATCCAACCCTTTAAGGATGATGTATTATGTGATGTTTCCCCACTGGATGTGTGTGATGTTCTCTTAGGCCAGCCATATATGTGGAAACGCCATGCTATCTATGAGTATCGACCCCATAGTGTCATTATTACTCTGGGGGGTCATCTCTACAGGATACCAGAGGTACTTCCAACTACTGCCCCACCTAAACAGTGTTGTAAGGTAGTATCTCATACTACCAAATTCATCTTCTCCACAATCTGTTCAAAAGGGGAACAAAAGGATACTATAACCACTATAGCCTTGACCCAAGCACCTTCTATCCACCAGAAGCAGGTCGACAAGGTTGCAGCAAAGCACAAAGATTCTTTATACACATAGTCATCTCATGTAGCTAGACTGGTTTAAAAAGTCCAACCATTCAAGCCATAGATTTGTGACAACCTTCAACAAACCAAGCAGCGCGACGGTTCCAACAAGGCAAGTAACTCACCAAGATTCAAATTCAACAATCACATTTCCCTCTCCCCTGGGAACTCAACGCAATGGAGACCATTGCTTCCTAAGGAGGGAGGACTGATCCAAATGGATGTCGATGGCCACCCACCTTCTCCAACTGGCCCAAAACATGTTTCTGGCAATTTTGGTAATTTACTATTTTTAGTAGTTTTTAACTTCCGGGGCCATTTTGAGGCCCTAAACGATGTTTTTTGAGAAAACAGGGAGCAACATGGATCGCAGATTGATGTTGCTCACCCAAAAGTTGTAGTTCTCGAATATATATTTCCAATGGGCTATCGAGCCCCCCAAACGAAGATCGTATGCAAAAGTTACGCCCTTGTGAAGTTGACGTATCAACTACCCCCATCGGGGCCCACAAACCTTTTGGCTTTTCATCTTCCGAGGTTAGGGTTTTGGATTTTAGTTATGTTAAAAAGGCCCTTAGAGCCTCATTGTAATAATCATCTTCTCACGGATGCGAGTAGCCATCACATCTCTTCTCAGAGATAAGCTACCACCATTCTAGCGAGTCTTTCACTCTGTATTTTACAGTCTCTGTACATTTATTTCGTTAATAGAAATCGTGTATTACTGTATATCTGTGACTCTTGTTTTATTTCCTCTATATCTCTATTATATTGTTGTCTCTCTTGCAATATCTCTATGCATTTCTTTATTATATCTCCGATCTCATTTCGTGCCAAAAATAATCCAGATCATTCTTATATCACGTCTAGGGTCCAATCTGAGAGCAGTGTGTGGCAATAAAACTGGGCGTTAAGCCAAATCATCAAAGGAAAAAGTCATGAGGATAAGTAGAACACTAATAGATTGCAACTAGTCCATCAGAGAGAAAACAAGAAGAAGGGTTGGTTACGATAGAGACGAAGCAGCTCGCTGATAGTCAACAGGTACAGAACAAAAGTTTCAGAATCTGGACTTTGCAATGCCTTAATCAGGAACTCGAGAAACCATAATCTAGACTGCAGAATGAATGTCCAAGACTCCAAAAAAACACCAAAAGACCTACCTCTTCCTCAAGCAGATAATGTGAAGGATATGCCAATACAACCAATTATCCTCCAGTGGCCTCAAACAATGCATATGCATGCTAGTGCTCAATGAAGAACTTAGATCTGTCGCTCCTAGTCTTTTTATGCCAATCCCAGTTCATTCGAGCGCATGCATCAATCACGTTTCATTTCCAGTAGCAATTTTCAGTTGTTCAATTGCAGGATTCTTTTAGATAAATCATAATAAGTGGTCTTTTATGTGTGGTAAGAACCACTCTTTTTTATTAAGTCAAGTGTGAAGTATACATTGTTGTACTCTAGTAGTGTTTTATTCAATTTAATAATTTGTTCTACAATTGTTAATGTAGAGTTAAGTCTCATTCCCAGATGGACGAGAACCTCTGCAACTCTAATAAATATGCAGTTTCTGTATGTTTTGAGGGGATTTGTTTTTGGAAAGGAGATCAATACATCAATTGGTTGAACCTGTTATATGCACATGATTAAATTTCTCTACCTGGTGAATATACTTTTCATGGCAGTGTTTTGTCCAAATCTTCATGTGTTTTTATCTTATCTTGAATGCAGTTTTTGATCTGTGTGAAGTATATTTCATTTCCTTCATCTATTGTATAATTTATGTTTACTAATATGCAACCTGTAAAACAACTAATGCTTTGGTGGATATTTGTTTCTATTGAAACCTGTGTGAGTAATTGTGTTTTTGATACATGATTAATGTCTTGAAATGATGTTTTAAGTATTAAACTTATTGCAACAAATTATTCATTGAGTGGTCTGTTGTTTCCCTTTATTTTTACCTCTATTATTTCACTTGTCTGTCATTAGTGTGCCACCAGCCAAGGAGGGCCTTCATCCATATCATTTTTCTAGCCCAACCATGCTCTTGTCTTGGTAAACCAACCCTCTAATTGACCAACAAAATTCAAAAAATAACCATTCTAAACTTGAGGTGGACTAGATTTTCCCTTTACAAGTTAGGTGTAGACTTTAGGACCAACATATTATTGCACCGTTTCCGGGGAATAGAGTAACGAAGCAATATTTCCCTGGGAGAAAGACAATGATTAGATCTAGTTTTTTATGGTGAACAAAATCCAGACACATTCAAACTGCAGATCATTCACTTGGTGACTCCATGGTTAAAGAATCCAGTGGTGACTCCACAGTTTTAAGAAGTCATATCTTGAGATGGAAGCCATCTTGGCTCGGAGGCTTTCTCCTTTTAATTTCTCTGTTGTTCCTAGTTTTCCAAATATTGTTCCTACTGTATATCAGTGGGGTGATTACTTGCCTAGATTTAGAGAAGATAAAGATGATAACCCTGCAGATCATTTGCTTCAATTCCATGAGGTCATGCATCAGTTCAGTATACATCATGAGGATGTATTAATGAATATTTTCATGTACTCATTAGAGGGAGATTCTCATGAATGGTACCAATCCTTGCCTCTTGCTAGTAGATCTTCCCTGAAACAGTTTCATGCAACATTTAGTGATCATCGTAAAAGGTTTCTTCCAGCTGATTTACTTTTTGAAAATTGTTGTGAAGAATTTGGATGTTATATTCAATAGTCAATTATTAGTTCTTATAGTAGTATAGATGAAGGGCACGATAATTCTATGGAAGAGGATGAAGATTCATTATCACTTGTATCTTCTTCCAATTTTTTTATACAGTAAGATGACTTTCAACATTCTTTTAAAACTGATGAATGTTGTGAGGAATTTGAACAAATGTATTCTTATCATAGCAATAAATATAGGGATGTTAATTGTGAAGAGATAGTTAAGTAGAATGAAGATTTTCTTGAGCATGTTGATTCTTCTTTTGAAGCTACATAAATAAATTTACAGCCATCATATTTCTATGATCATCTTGTTGTTTTTAATTCTGTCAAAGAGTTTTCTATCTAAGAAAATGATCACCAATTTCAAGGGGATTTACTTTCTCCTTCTTATCATGAAGCGTATGATATTAATGAGTTGTTTCAAAGAGAACATGAAGAATATAATATTATCAATAATGCATATCTCATACAACAACAACTTTGTCTTCTCAACCAGTTGGAGGATTTCCATGAATTTCAAGATCCAATAACAAGTTGGATGGACTCTTGTTTTTCCAAACCCCCAAAGGTTGAAAGTTTTATCATGATCATCATTTACAACTGTAAGTACCATATTCCTGCTAACTTTTTGTCGCATTTGTTACCCTATTTGGATTATTTTAAACAGTGACATGCACAGAGTTATGGTTGTCATTCAAATGGTTTCTTGGTTTCATTGGAAATGGAATTACAAATGATTGAGTTGGTTTTCAACTAAATAGAATAGGTAGTAGGAGAATAATCTCATAGTTCGAGCATTTAATTTTCAGTTTGCAGATTCTTTGGTTTCAATAGCTTGTTTGAATAAGAGAGACTCCATATCCCAACAAAGTCACTAGGGTGTAGCTATACATTAGTTGGTTTGTGTGTGAATAAAGACTCCATAGCCAAACAAATGCACTGGGGTTCAGCTGCAGTTTTTGGATTCAATAAGATGAATAGTTGAGAGATAGAAGAAGAGATGTGTGACTTGTAGGAAGAATCAGAGGTAAGAGAGTGAAGGTGGGAGAAATTTATTTAAATTCCAAGGAACTGATCTACTATTCATATCGCCTCACATGGAAGTGCTATCCCTAGTAGGAGTCAATGTTAAGACCTAAGTCTGCACCCCTGCCCCTTCTCTCTCTTTTCCACATACCTTCCTAGAAATTTTTCCTCTTAAGGTTGGTCAAGTCAGTTTCCCATTTGTTTAATGACTTGTTTTTCCTCATTGACTTGCTTGACTATTTCTTTGCACATAATTATTTATGTTTTCCTTGAAAGATAATTGCATGTCTAGTTTGAGTTTGAAATACTTGTCATCATCTTTTCCACTAATTGAGAATGCAGCATGCCCCACCAATAATTTTGTGTGCGTAGGAGACATCTAGGTCCACCAAGTCCTTTGTATGCACAATAATCTTATGTGGGAAAAAAAAGAAATTGAAAAGATGTCAACTTCGGGCTTAGATTGTAAGAACAAACATATTAAAATTGCAATAGTGGAGATCCATCAGGCCACTCAGATCGATGGTTTTCATGCATTCAGAGTGTCAAAATCATGCGGGGTTTAACATCAAGAGTGAACCCACGAAGTAACGGAACCCCAAATTACTTCGGGAGATTTCCATGCTTTTCATCCAGAAACTTCCAAACCTCGAAGTGTTGAAGACACTTGGAAGTCATCAGTTCAAGTGCATGGTGCTCATATGTTGAGACACATGGAATTCATATCATGCCACACATCAGTCCGAGAGAATGTCACTTCGATATTTTTCCATCCAGAGAAAGAACAGTTCTCCTAAGCCCGAAGCCCCTAAGTCCAAAAATATTTAAACGTTAAAAACAGATTAATCCAGGTTTAATTAGTGATAAGAACACGCTAATCACTTCGCGATTTCATCACCCCTGGATTTATATATTCTTTTCATTCAAAAACGCATGAACTCCAAAGTGTCAAAGTGACGAGAGGCTACCACATCACTTCGGGAGAAAGTCACTTCGGGAGATATTCATGCTCCATGTTCAAAATCTCTCGAACTCTAAGAAATTTGCACCATCGATAAATCCGATAGGGGATTTCTAATAAAGATGGATAGAACTTTAGCAGGGGCTCTAAAGTATAAGGGTTACCTAGATCATAGATCGTAAACTAATTGACGACTCACATTCATTGGAGAAGTTAAAGGCACCAGAACATTAATCTCCTAGAGCGGTCCCATAATTGAAACCATGGTATAGCTTGAGAGGTACGTGGTAGTTGGTGGTTTATTGCGGGAGACAGAGTGGTGTGGATCCAAACCTCCCTTGACAACTTCCACAATCACGTGCTTATATCACGTATAGGGTCCAATCCGAGAGTAGCACATGGCAACAAAACTAGGCGTTAAGCCAAATCATCAAAGGAAAAAGTCACGACGAGAAGAAAAACACTAGCAGACCACAACCAGTCCATCACAGAGAAAAAAAGAGGAAGGGTCGGTTATGATCGAGACAGAGAAGCTCTTTGATATTCAACATGTACAGAATAGAAGTTTCAGAATCCGGACTCTGCAACACCATAATCAGGAACTAGAGAAACTATAATCCAGACTACATAAGGAATGTCAAAGACTCCAGAAAAACACCAGAAGACCTACCTCTTCCTCAAGAAGATAATGTGAAGGAGATGCCAATAAATCCATTTATCCTCCAGTGGCCTCAAACAAGGCACATGCATGCCAATGATCAATGAAGAACTTAGTTTTGTTGCTCCTAGTATTTTTCTGCCAATCCCAGTCCATTCCAGTGCATGCGTCAGTCCAGTTTCATTGCCAGTAGAAATTTTCAGTTATTCAATTGCATGATTCTTTTAGATAAAACATAATAATTGGTCTTTTATGTGTGGTAAGAACCACTCTTTTCTATTAAGTCAAGTGTGAAGTATAGATTGTTGTACTCCAACATTTTTTTAGTCAAGTTAATAAGTTGTTCTACAATTTTTAATGTAGAGTTAAGTCTTAGTCCCAGATGGATGAGAGCCTCTGCAACTCTGATAAATATGTAGTTTTTGTATGTTTTGAGGGAATTTTATTTTGGGAAAGGAGATCAATACATCTGCTGGTTGAACCTATTCTAGGCATATGATTATAGCTCTCTATCTAGTGAATATACTTTTGATGACAATGTTTTTTCCAAATCGTCATGTGTTTTTATCTTATCTTGAATGCATTTTTTGATCTGTGCGAAATACATTTCATTTCCTTCATCTATTGTATAACTTATGTTTACTAATGTGCAACCTGTAAAACATCTAATGCTTTGGTGGAGATTCATTTCTATTGCAACCCATGGGAGTAATTATGTTTTTGATACATGTTTAATGTCTTGAAATGATATTTTAAGTATTAAACTTATTGCAGCAGATTACTCATTGAGTGGTATGTTCTTTCCCTCTGTTTTTACCTCTATTATTTCAATTTTTTTTCATTAGTGTTCCACCATCCAAGGAGGACCCTCATTTGTAGCATTTTTCCATCCCAACCGTGCTCTTGTGTTGGTAAACCAACCCTCTAACTGACCAAAAAAATTTAAAAAACAACCATTCTAAACTTGAGGTGGCGTAGCTTTTCCCTTTAGTAGTCAGGTGCAGACTTTAGGAACAACAAGTGTGAATCAAGATAATGATTTGATTTCTTGATTATGCAGATGTGTGACCGATACAGCCTGAAGGGTTTCCTCGGCACAGACGTAATGCCGAGGAAACCTGATGACAATATTTCTGCAATCACATTATTTGATCCAGGTGGATATTGTTGGCCACCCACCTTCTCCAACTGGCCCAAAACATGTTTCTGGCAATTTTGGTAATTTACTATTTTTAGCAGTTTTTAAATTCCGGGGCCATTTTGAGGCCCTAAACGATGTTTTTTGAGAAAACAAGAAGCAAAATGGATCGTGGATAGATGTTTCTCACCCAAAATTTGTATTTCTCAGATATATCTTTCCAACGAGCTATCGATCACCCCAAACAGAGATCGTATGCAAAAGTTACGCCCTTGGGAAGTTGACGTATCAACTACCCCCATCGGGGACCACAAACCTTTTGGTTTTTCATCTTCCGTGGTTAGGGTTTTGGACATTACTTATGTTAAAAAGGACCTTAGAGCCTCATTGTAATAATCATCTTCTCACGGATGTGAGTATCTATCACATCTCTTCTCAGAGATAAGCTACCACCATTCTAGCGAGTCTTTCACTCTGTATTTTACAGTCTCTGTACATTTATTTCGATAATAGAAATCATGTATTAATGTATATCTATGAATCTTATTTTATTTCCTCTATATCTCTATTATATTGTTGTCTCTCTTGCAATATCTCTGTGCATTTCTTTATTATATCTCCGATCTCATTTCGTGCCAAAAATAATCCTAGTCAATGGTATCGGAGCAGGCTGCTCTTGATCATTTTTCAGTGCATGTCCCCGACGAGGTCTGACTGTTATAACCCTAAAATGCACCACACAGGCTTACCTGGCATCAGGCCAACTCATGTCTCTTCCTTGCCAAAGCCATGCTAAATAAAACCTTGAAAAAACACTTAAATCAAGCAACCCGCGCCCTAACCTCTCACTGGGCGCGTTGGATCACTTGCTGGCCTTCTACTGCACGCAGTGGAACGCGAGCTAGCCCACTAGAGCCCGTGTTTACCTAACAAAGAAAAAAATCAGGAAATTTTCCACCGGGACGAAGAGCTTTTTGACAGTTAACTAGAACTCCCAACCATCCATGGCCGAGAGTTCGCCTAAAACCCTAGCTCCTTCTAGCCTATAAAAGGAGGGGTAGGGGTACTATTCAAAGGAGGAAAAATTATAGCAAAGAAACTCTGCCAAATTGCCGAATCCATTTTGTCCCAACCCTTTAGCCTTTCCTCAAGCTTTAGGAGAATTCAAGAAAAGCAGTTGGAGGACAAAGAAGAGGAGGATCCCAGGATCAGGATCGAAGAATGGTGGCCGGTCTCTAAAATCATTATAAGTTGATTCATATTGAGATTAATGAAAAAGATACTTTTCCCGTCCCAAATACATGAGTCTTATCTATGTCATTTGATTTATGTTTAATCTCAGACCCTCTAGTAGATCAGTAGCATGCATGCATAGTTTTTTCTTGATTGCAGGAAAGATTTTTGGAAGGAGCAGCAGCAGCAAGGGGATAAAAGCTCAACGGAGGATCTACTTCAACCGTCGATAAAAAGGTTAGTTGATTCTTCTCATGTTTGCCTGAGAAAAGGGGTTTTAGGTTTGGGGTATAAGGTTAAAAGTTGTTTCTGAATGGTCATGATCTGCATGCAAGTTTAAAGCCCTAGCTTGCTAGTCCGTAGGGTAGAATAACCCCACAACAGAATTGGTGACTCCACTGGGGACATTTTTCTCTTAAGGTTTCCGGATTTGGTTAAAGATCTTTTGGGTAGTTCAAAGAAGTTTAGTCTCTGTTTCTTTTTTTATTTTGTTGTCTGTTAGGTCAATGCTAGCAGGGAACCTGGTTATCAATACCAGTTTTCCTTGACTGACGCTTGACATTTATTCTCGGGACACACAGAGGTACCCGCGGCTTGCAGAAGCCCTGCCCGCGGGTAACCCACGTCCTAACATTCTACAGCTCGTGTTTCAATGCCTGCTGTAGTGGTTTCAGTAGCGTGTAGAGCCCAGGAAGATTAAGAGGCAGTATCCTCTTCCCTGTCAGAAGTTTACCTTCTCAGGGGGCTTTCTGGATCCTGTCTGGGTCTTGATTGGTTTACTGTCTTGCTTTCAGTCTGCCTTATTGTTTTGGGTGTTCTTTGCATTTGTTTTCCTTTTTGCAAATTTTCCTTTTCTGTCAAAGTGGAAGCAACCAAGCCTTTAGGAGACCCTAGTTGTCAATACCAGAGGCCTCTTTCAGGTCTGGGCTGCCTGTGTTTGATTTTTTCTCAGATTTTATACATACCTACGGGCTGCTTCAGTTCTGAGCGCAGGTACCCGCGTGTTGTTATAGCTCAGCACGCGGTTGAACGCGTGCTGTATCGGTGACAGTCGCGGGCCTGTCTGGTTGCATTTCAGCCTGGGTGGGGCAGTCATCCCCTCTTGTGGTGAGAAGTGCTCCTTTCAGGGTTTGGAGTCTAGGGCTTCACAGTCAGCAGGTTAGGGCATCTTAGCCTTAGCCTGTGTTTGTTAGTTGATGTTTTGATAGAAAAGACAAAAGAGAAAGAATATCTGTTTTATGGTTTTTAGGAAAGTGTTAGAATTGGTGCTGTTGTGATTGCTTTGTTGCATTCTTGTGCTCTGATTCTATTTGTGATCTGTGCTTTAAGCCAGAGTTTTCTTTTTATTCTCTTGGTTTTGTTCTTGTCATCATTTTTCCTTGTTGTGTTATTTTANAAAAAAAAAAAAAACAATTTCTTGTTTCATTTTCTTCTTGATTTGAAGATTGTGTTGTTGCATCAGTAGCTAGGAAAGAAGTCTGTTTTGCATAAGTTTTGGCAGTGCATTTCAAGTGTAAGTAGCTCACAGATTTGAGTGAAAATCCTTCATATTTACTGCATAAAATCTTAGTAATTTGAAAAAGAAAAGAAGTCTTTCATTGAAAAGTTGTTGGTTTTGCATTTTAGTAAAAGTTTTTGTTTCCACGCATTTTTGTGCATTTTTATTTGAGTCTTTTTACACACCATCAGTTTCACTTTTGCACCTTGTGACTTAAGAATCCCATTAAAAGAAACGCTAATTAAAATCAAGTAGACTTTTCTATTTGTAGGGTGCATACACTAGCTCAGGAATAGGGCCTTGGAATAGGTTGGAGAGTAAATTCTCTAAGGCCACCCAAACCAAACATTGGAGTCGGTCAATAGGGAGTGTAGAAGTCCAGTTACGGAAAGTTATTCAGGACCCCCCTCTAACACAGGGGCTAAACACGAGGTCGCGTAAGGAAAGGTAGCGGAGATAACCCCTCCAAAGCTGGACCGAGCGTTGTGGAGAACACATATAGAGGATTTGTTAAGGGATTCCGTCGTTTGCATTTGCCACGGAGCTTCGTGGGTCTCGAATCCGTTTGAGGTCCTCAGTCGTCTTCCGAACCATTTTCTCTCGATACCCTTGACAGGTTTCGGGCTTGATACCCTGCTCATTGTGGTCTACCCGACTGTCGACTGTACCCGCCTGATGATTGTTCACGTGCTGGCAAACTAGTTGCCAATATTTTCTAGGGACATACACAGGTGACTGCGGGGGTATACCGCGGTACCTAGGACGGACATCGGACCAACACTTTGTAGAGTATACTAGGAGGGTGCTTCCGTATTCGAGTTGCACTTGCACCGGTAAGTTGCTCTAGTGTTGGTTGTTGTAACTGTTCTTCCAACTAGTTTAGTGCTTTCTTGATTAATCTTTTAGGGGCTTTCTTTTAGTGTGTGTTGCTGTTTGTTCATGAAGAATACCTTAGCATGTCGTGAATCTTCTCACACAGTGGAAGATTTGGAGCTCCGCCGGTCACAAAGGCTTCTGGGCCTGCCGCCGGTTATACTGGAGCCACCCCCGCCGCCATTGAGGCGGAGGCTAGACCATCAAGGGTCTTTCGAAGAAACTAGGGCTTTTGATCCTGAACAACCCCTCAAGGAATCGACCGCCAATCTTGGATTGGTTGAAACCTCAAACACTGATACTTGGCCGGACATTATTGTGCCAATTCAATTTTACGAATGCCTGTCAGTGCCTAACCCAGTTATGGAACCAAACTCTGTTACTTCCTCTGGGATTTCTTCCATTCCTATCACTGTTGTTACCACAGGAGAAGCTTCTCCTAACTTGCCTTTGTCGGCGATCCGGGCCACCACGGTCTTGGCCGCAACTACGTTGCACAGTGGACCGACCCCATCTATTGCAGCGGCCACACCTCTTTACACACCTAGTGCGATAGACGCTCCATTTTCATATGGTATGCCTAGTTCAGGTACTAGTCCTACACTCACTTCATCCACTTTCCAGACTTTGGGTCTGGGGGCAGGGAGCTCTAACGCTCCTCTGCAAGGTCAACTTGGGGGCATTCCCGTCCCTTTCTCTCGGTGGATCGCATTGGCAGTCCGTCGGGTAGCCTGCACACACAAGTCCTTTTGGATCCGGGAGTCAAGGAACACCTGCACAAACTCTGCTGGTAGGTTCGTCACCGTTTGTTTGGAATGGGGCGTTTGGTAATAACACTTTCACATCCGCTACTTTCCCATCAGGGGGCACACCCATTTTTGGACAGTCTACGCCGGCACAGGGTACTATTCCTGCGCTGGGGGCACATATACCAGTACCTTGGAACTCAGGACAAGGATCCGTTCCTTCATCCGGAATGCCGATATGGGGTAATTATTTCCACAGTCAATGGAACCCCGGAAAGACCTCTATTCCTCTCCCTATGGGACCGGCATGGAGTAATCCTTCCCAAAGTCCGTCAAACACGATGAATGCCCAACATCCTATGTACTTCATTGGGAATCAGCCAATGATGTCTCCTCAGATGCAAAACCCTTACGCTAGTCAGGGCCATGGTTTCTACCAGAACCCGGGCCAGCAGCCAAACATTTCCTGGCAACCTGGTGCCAGTCAAACCCCAGGACCCTTTTATCCCAACTATCAACAGCAACCTAAACTCCCTTTATTGGCGACGTTACACTTGCCAGATTTAACACGGTTGTTGAATGATCCTATCTGTCATGATCTGCGTTGGCCTCCTATGCCGACGAAGTTGCCTTCGGACATCCCAAAAGTTCGAAGCCAAACCTAATGAAGATCTAGGTGATCACGTGACTACTTTCCACTTGTGGTGTTCATCTAACTCACTGAAAGATGACTCCGTCCAACTGCGATTGTTTCAACGCACTCTTATTGGGAGTGCCGCGAAATGGTACATAGAGCTTGATCGTTCACGATATTCTTTTTTCGGCGAACTGGCTATGGATTTCCTCAACCATTTCCAGTTACCTGTGAGATACGACGTCGACACAGAGTTGCTAGCTAATTTCGAGCAGACGACTGCGGACCATATCTCGAATCATATTCGAGAGTGGCGATGCCGAAAGAGTCTTATCAAGGTACCCGTCCCACCAGCATTCCTGCTTGAGTGGTTCCTTAAGTCTTTAGTTCCGCAGTTATCCAAAGACGTCGCAACTTCAGGGGTTTTCTCCAAGGAGGATGCCATCATGAGAGCTCAAAAGTTTGAGCTTATCTATTCTCAGTCTGGTCTATTGTACAACATCCTGCCAGATGCACCATGATCGATTCTGGACAAAACTAGACAGAGAGCCAGACCACATGCCGATGGTATAGTTGGTTCGGCACAAACCAAGCCCACTGAGCAATTGACAAAACAATTGAAATAGTTATCGATACAACACTCAGCGGCCAGCCAGACTACTTCTTTGGCTGCTCCTCCTACTCAAACGTCGGAAGTACACTCCGTACAGACGACTAACCCAAAGGCCAACCAGTAGCCCGAACGGAAGAAAAAACAACGCAAGAAGAGTAAGGGGGATAAAAAACCAAATGAAAACGCTGGCGAGGGCACCACAGAAAAGAGGAAGGCGAGGTATCCGTGCAACCTTTGTGCAGAAGACCACCCAACCCACCTATGCCCTCAACTTGCAGAAGCCCAGAAGTTTGTCACACAGCAACAGCAAGCCGTGTTGACTAATCCCTTTCAGCATGGGAAAAATTTAACTCAAGCCTCTGGAAGTATGGAGGGGGGCAGCCACGAAAACTTCCCTCCCCCAAACAGTTCATCTTCCGCGAACATATATATGGTGAAAAGTGATGCTTTCATTACGACTAGAGCTCACGACTATAGAAAACCAAGCGCCTCTGAGAAGGGCAAAGACGTTGAGATCCCATCTCTTCCTCTACGGATCGAGAAGACGTTGGGAGAGACAATGACACGTATCCCAAAAGGTGCGTTTAAGCGAGCTTCTCATAATCCAAATGCAAGGGCCGCCCATAAATACTCTGTGGTGGAAGATTTATCACAAACCCCTTGTGCTATGTCTACTTTGGAGGTCCTCCAAAGTTGCCCTGCTAAGAGGAAAGCCTTGTTGACTGCTTTAGGCTCTACTGAGACCTGTAACCTGGGAACTATCATGTTAGATACGACTGACTTGAAACCTCGTTTGCCTTACCACGTCGCATTTCAAATAGTAGTGGCTCACCCCACGAAAATTTTTACACGAAATATCTTCCACACGGTGGTAGACGAGGGCGCTTCGACTTGCGTTATGTCATTAGCATGCTGGAAAGCCATTGGCCAACCTGAGTTGTCCCCATCACCCACTCTCCTTACTGTGTTCGACGGTCGTTCTTTCCGACCGCATGGCATCATTCCTTCTTTCCCGGTACAGTTAGGGGGAAAGACCGTGTGCGTCGAAGTAGAGGTAGTTGATGCCCCCATCGACTACAATCTATTGTTAGGTCGTAGTTGGACTTATGCAATGCAAGCGGTGGTTGCTACAATCTTTTGGGTCCTATTGTTTCCACATGAAGGCCGGATAGTGACTATTGATCAGTTGTCCTTCTCTCGACCTAACCCCGCCTTGGGGGCATCCACGGTTCCCATGGTAGATAATCCTCAAGCCAGTGTCATCAACGTAGGAGTTGGGTTGTGTCCATCTTTGATGGGTACTTTTGATTACCCACCTCCTCAAAGCGATGTCAAGTTTATATCGAACAACCACAAGGCTGAGATTTTCCATGTTTCGTCGTTTTGCACGACTTACTTTCAGGATCCGTGGACTCTTCCTTCCCCATCAGCCACGATGGATGAGACAGGGAAAGATGGCATGGCCACGCCCTTGTCATCCGCTGAAGTGGCGTACTCTTTGGTCCAGCAAAATTCATCTACTCCTGATCAGATTCCCGCACAAGAGTTGGATCCACTCCTCGAGCCTATCTGGGCTCAGGGTTCTCTTACTGATATCGATTCGTTAGATTTAGTCTTGCCTTCTGATGAAGCTATAATCGAAGCAATGACTGATCCGGACAAAACCTGGGACAATCTTCATCACAGATCATATTTCCTCCCAGAGTTACACTGAATTGAGGCAGGAGAATTCACCATCACCATGACGGGAGATCAGCCTTGTCCCATTAACCTCTTGGCTACACAGGATATTTATGCTGAGGGCAACATGGCGACTATCGCTGCCACGATACCTATCAATATCGCCCGAAACCCCGGCGTCGTGGAGAATGTCTTCGTCGGAGCGGATTGCTCCCCTGAAGAGATTCAGATTTACACAAGTCTTTTTAAGGAATTCCGCGATGTTTTTGCTTGGTCTTACGAGGAAATGACAGGCATCGATCCGAAAATTGTTGAACATGAGATCACTACGTACCTGGACGCTAAGCCTGTTCGACAGAAACTTCATCCAGTTAATCCTAGGAAAGCGGCAACCATCAAAGATGAAGTTGAGAAATTGCTTAAGGCAGGGTTCATATACCCTATTCACTTGACTCAATGGGTGTCAAATCCCGTGCCAGTCGATAAAAAACAAGGCACGATTCGTGTCTGTACCGATTTCCGTGATTTGAATAAGGCATGTCCAAAATATAATTATCCAACCCCATTCATCAACCAGATCATTGATGAGTGCACCGGTTGTGAAGCCTTTTCATTCATGGATGGTTTCTCGGGCTATAACCAAATCCAAATCAAACCCAAGGATCAACACAAAACGACATTCATTTGTCCGTGGGGTACATTCGCCTATCGAAAAATGCCTTTTGGTCTCAAGAATGCTGGAGCCACTTTCCAGCGGGCCATGTCTTTTGTGTTTCATGACCTCAAACATATAGTCGAGGCTTATCTAGATGACTTAGCATCACGCTCTCGCAAGCGAAAGGATCATCAAATGCACCTCCGACTAATCTTCGAACACTGTCGCTACTTCCGGATTCGCTTAAATCCCAACAAGTGCAGCTTTTGCGTCACGTCAGGACGTTTGTTAGGTTTCATCGTTTCAACAAAGGGGATCATGGTTGATCCTCTTAAGGTGGAGGCAATAGTCCAGTTGCCCCTCCCCACGCACAATCTTACAACTTCAAAGTCTTCAAGGCAAGGCGAAATTCTTACGATGCTTCATCGCCAACTATGCCGAAATTACCAAGGGCTTCATGCGTTTACTAAAGAAAGACGTTCCTTTTCTTTGGGACGAAGATACGTAGCGTTCTTTCGACGCATTGAAACACGCCCTTACAACCGCACCTCTGCTACGGCCGCCGAATTATAACAAGGACTTCCTATTATATCTAGCTATCGCGAAGTCAACCATAGGCATGGTTTTAGTTCAGGAAGATGATTTGTTTTCTGAATATGTGATCTATTACCTGAGCCGAGGCCTCGTAGGACCGAAACTTAATTATACCCATCTCGAAAAACTTGCGTTGGCAGCAGTCCATGCTGTTGAACGGTTCCGTCACTATGTTCTGTTTCGTAAGACCACTGTCGTTGCCGTCGTGAATCCATTTCAGTACATGTTGACACGACGAGTTATAGGCGGAAAAAATAGTATATGGATGGTTATCCTCCAAGAATTTGACTTAGATTTCGTTTCAGCGAAGTCCAATAAGTCGCTGGTCTTCGCAGAACTTATCTCAGAACTTCCGGTTGAGTCAGGTGACGTTGTGCCTGAGGAATCGCCTATCTTGGGTGATATGTTTTTGATAGAATCGTCTAATCACTGGTACAGAGATATACTGATCTATCTCCAGACTTTTAAGTGTCCTACCTCTGCTTCTCGTGATGAGTGTCGGCGGATATGCCATCAGGCCAAGAACTATCTTATACTCAATGATACTTTGTATCGGCGAGGTGTAGATTGTATTTTGCGTCGATGCCTCACTCATGAAGAGGTCGTCATAGTGCTCAACGATTTTCATATAGGAGCTTGTGGCGGTCACTTATCCGGGTTGGAAACAACCCAAAAATTTTTACGAGCAGGTTACTTCTGGCCCATGCTTATTAAAGACTGTATCGAGTCGGTCAAGAAGTGCCATCCGTGCCAAATCTTCTCACGGAAGATGAGGGCACATCCAACTTCGATGTTTCCTGTTATCACCGTCGGTCCCTTCACCAAGTGGGGGATTGATTACACTACATGCAAACCCCCATCAATAAGGGGGCACCGCTATATCATTGTAGCTGTCGACTACTTCACTAAGTGGGTCGAAGCTATGCTGACGTTCAAAGATGATGGAGAGACTGTAGCTCTCTTCTTATTTAACCAGATCATAGCACGGTTCGGAGTCCCGAGAGAGATTGTCACTGACCATGGAAGTCACTTTCAGAATCAAATGATGACCGAGTTAACATCTAAGCTTGGGTTACGGAAATAACACTCGTCACCTTACTATCCCCAAGCCAATGGGCAAGTGGAAGCTGTTAACAAAACGCTTAAAACAATGCTACAATGAACCATCAACTCAGCCAAATCCAATTGGCATTTGATGTTATACTCGGCATTATGGGCTTACCAAACATCAGTTAAGAATGCAATCAGTTTCTCATCTTTCCAACTCGTTTACGGGCTGGAGGCAGTCCTGCCCATTGAATGTCAAATTCCATCTCTGAAATTGGCAGTACAGTTACTGCCAGACACTTCTCTGCTTGAAGAATGGTTAGTACACCTTGAGCAGCTTGATGAACAACGTCACGATGCGGCCCTGGCCAACGAGGCTCATAAAAATAAGGTTAAGTGTCAATATGATAGGTCCGTTCATCCTCAGGTTTTCTCTGAGGGCGACCTTGTCCTGGTTTACGACCAACATAAGGACCCCCTGGGGGCAGGAAAGTTTAAACCCATGTTGTTCGGACCATTCATTGTTAAGGAGGTGTTAAAAGAGGGTGCTTATCGTCTGGTCTATTTTGAAGGGAATGCTTTGGCAGAGCCTAGAAATGGGCTCTACCTCAAGAAGTATTACTCATAGGGTCACTGTGGGTAACTTTTTGTAACATATGTATAGTCTTTGTGCTATTACTTTCTTTTGTTTCTTTTGAAAAACGTGTCATGGACGTGTCATTAATGTTATCTTTCATCACTATGGCAGATGTCAAGTGAGTCCGAGGTGTTCATTGGGTATGCGGACGGTACTAGTCGGCACACATGGAGGCTTGCCTCCGCAGCTTGGGTAATCTTTACACCACAGGGTCAGTTGTTATCTTCCGGAGGGATATGCTTAGGTGACACCACAAACAATGTTGCCGAGTATAGCGCAGTTATCGAGTTGCTTCGTGACGCTTTGTCATTGGGTATCTCTCGTCTCCGGGTCTATCTAGACGCTCAACTGGTTGTGTCGTAGCTAAACAGAATATACTGTGTGCACGATCCTACTCTACATCGAAGATTCCTTAGGGTACGTCTCTTGGAACGGAACTTTGATTATATTACATATTTTCATGTTCCTAGAAGTCTAAATCAAATCACATATACTCTAGCTAATCACATTTTAGATTGGCATCTTGCTCACACATAAAGAAGATCATGATCATACACATGTAAATACATTTTTGTACACAAAATCCATAAAGACACGGAAAAGAAATAAAAACCATATATATACATCATAAAAATCCACAGAGTACATAGATGGGCGCAAGCGCCTCAAAAAATGGGAATCATAACGAGTCACTGGGGCTTATGCCCTCAAAAAATATAATACATATCAGTGCTTGAGGCACATAAAAGTCTACAAAAGCTATTCAGGGCCTATGGGCCCTGTTATAATCATACACAGCTCGACCCAAACACCTAAACAGTCGGACCCATGTCTGAGGTAACCCCACCATATGAGTCTGCATGGAGGGTGGCAAGTCCTCTATCTCTATCATAGGAACTGTGCGGGTGAGCTCAGTAAAGTTTCTCTCAATCCGCCCGAGAGCCCTCTCAGCCTCTCCTGCTGGTGGGTTCCCAGCTACTGCTGCTCCCCTGGCGGCGACAGCTGCGGCCTCTAGCCGTGGACGACGCCTGTTCCATGCAAAATTGGCAGGCCGCACAGGTCCCACATCTGCATGCAACACAAGGTTCACCCATCAAAAACTCTGTTATCCAAAAAACATGATATATATCTAAAAAGACATAAAAATTACATATGCAAACAAAAAAACAGTACAGGTGGAGAATTACCCATCTCCCCTCGCTCCTCACCAGGAGGCACTGGCATCGCTGGATCTCTGGAGAAGTCGATCCCCATGTATGGGTAGTCCTTGATGGCAGGGATCTGTCGTGACAACCAAGCAAAGAAGTCGTCGTTGAAGGCCTCCACGGTACTTCTGCCACCTTGTCGCGGCAGTAATGCTACCCATCTACATACCGCAGGGAAAGTCGCCAGATGTCCTCGTACTGTCATCCGAGGACTGAAGCATGGAACTCTCTCAAAGAAAAACGAGCACAAGATAGTCCCGAACCCGAAGTTCCTGTGTGCCCGCTGACAGCAATCTATCAATTGCCTCTTCATACTCTCGAGCAATGTGGTACTCGAGTCATAGATTTGTGCATTCATGCACTGAACTGCACAGTTCATCTGTGCGCACAACGCCTGATGTACGGCTGAGGAGCTGGTAATTCGCCCAATGAGCGATAAGATGGTCTGTAGAGTAAGGATGGTGACACTGCCAACCGGTATCCAGGAAGTCCCATGGTTAGTCCCAGCCACACAATACTCTGCTATCAACTCTGAGACTTTGCTCGGCCCCGCAGGAAACGTCTGCAAGTTAACGGGTTCCCCTCTCCTCGAGAGGCCCGTCAAAAAATAGATGTCCTCGGTGGTGGGCACCAAGGATTGCCCCTCGATCATAAAAGCCTCAGCATCAGGATGCCAATAGTCAACCAGGGCATTCAACAACCTTGGTTGTGCGCGCATAAATGGACATAAGAAAAACTTCACGAGGCCACACTCTGTCAGCACGGCCATCACATTTGGATCTGCAGCTACTGCCTCATTGGCAGCCTCATGATCTCTCTCTCTCCAATGCACATACATCCTACAAAATCACAAGTCAAAAAGGAGAGATTAAGATCTTGCAAAACAATTTTCTCGTTGCGCGGGGGGTAACCCGCGGGCTATCGAGGCGACAGTAGCGGGTACCCACGCTCAGTTTTGACTCTGAGCGCTGGTACTCGCAGGCTGTCTCTGGACAACCCGCGGGTTACTAATGTCGACCCTTTGAGGGCGACGACCACCCCCCCAACACACTCAAAAACAACAAAATAAGTATTGAAATACAAGATGAGGGAGTTTGTACTTACTTGGTCCGAGCGGAAGTCTGTTTGGTCCACTGTAGCTCCCGGAATCACGATCTGTAGCAAAGGGGGTCTTTTGGCTCCAAAGTCAATTTCCAAATCAGTAATGGTGATAATGAGCTGGCAGCTTCTATTTATAGAATTTTTGGCCTCTTTTTGTCACCCTTTTGGCCCCTTTTATCAGTTTCTTTATACCAAAAACCATTTTGGGTGGTTCCGGAGTTATATGGAAGGGATTTGATCAAGTTTTGGGACACTTTTCATTGAGTTTCAGAAAATAAAAAAAAATACACATAAGGATGGTCCATAATTTTTTTTTTTCAAAAGTCAACCTGAGCATATAGGGTAGGATTTTATCCCCACTGTTGCATCTCGTTGCCTTTTTTACAATATAGGATCGACCCCATCCAGTTGTGACACGGAACCGTCATTTCTGCTCTAGAAGTGTCGCAACTGGATGGTAGAGCTTACCAAAACATGGATGCCCTAGGTAGTTCCTGGTTGCATTATGGTGTCCATGCCGTTTCTGACAACATAGTAAGCTCGGGAGTCCATATAGTCTTTCCTAAATATGAGTTTGAGCCTCATTTGCATGGGTCTTTTTCACTCTTTGCCTTACCCTTCGGACTCCCAAAACATAACGGGTCTCCTTTTAAGCCCTTTTCAGACCCTTTAAACATGAAAAGATTGCCGAGCGATCTTGTGACCCTTCACGCTCGTTAAACTGAAATTTGAAGTCACATCCGTCCGGCGGTAGTTTACCCCTTTTTCGGTCCGGACGATCAACTGTACGAACAAAGGAGCGCTCTATTGAATTTCCATTCTTTAGAAGAGTATCCTCAGGTATAATTTTATTCCTTTTTCTGGCCTGAGGGACTAAATTTACGAAAAAGAAACCCCCCCGGAGTCCATAGTTAAGCTCTTTTTAGACTCCCTAAAATTGAAAAGATTTTCGAGTGACCTTATTCTTTCACACTCGTTAAACGGTCCAGAAGAACATTCCTGATGGATTCCATAGTTAATCTTTTTTCAGACTCCTTAAAATTGAAAAAATAGCCGAGTGATCTTGTCCTTGTCACACTCGTTAAAATGGTTTTGAATTGACGACTAGTTGGTTCTAGTTTACCCCTTTTTCGAACCAACTAGACTATTGACGAAAAAGGTACCACAATGGAGTTTCCTTTTATGTTTTTTCAAACTCTCTAAACATGAAAAATCACCGAGCTTCCCTTCTCTGGGATTGTTAAACTTACATCGAAGGACGTTACCATTGTGTGTTCTATCAACTGCACTTGCATCCTTTACCCATCAACTTAGTAACAGTTTGCTTTTGCGTCTTAACACCTTTGGCCACTGGAGGATTTTTCTCGAGTATTATTTCCTAGAACATCAGTCTTTCCCTTGTGCCTTGATCTTGTATGTTTGCTATGCTCGTTCCTCCACTGTAACGTAATATTCTTTTATCAACAAAAAGAACAAAAAAAAATCAAATATACCCCAAAAAGAGGATGGGAAAAGTATTTTCTTTATTGGCAGCATTATGAGTTTCCCTTGGATAAAGCAGATCTGTCCGTTTGATTCATCAGACTTTGGGATGTAGTACGACCTTAGGAAGCTTTGCTCGCTATATTAAGTTGTGTCCTCCACCGTTTGGTTACTCTTCCAAACATATGGAGAGTTTGCGTTGCCTCCTGCTTCGTAGACTTATGATTAACAGATATGCTGCCTGAGTCTTATCACTTGTCGTGTTATTGTCCAAGGGAAGTTTGTTACTT
>ML777022.1:2827120-2848493 GCA_009831015.1 Picea engelmannii
GCTTGTTTGAATAAGAGAGACTCCATATCCCAACAAAGTCACTAGGGTGTAGCTATACATTAGTTGGTTTGTGTGTGAATAAAGACTCCATAGCCAAACAAATGCACTGGGGTTCAGCTGCAGTTTTTGGATTCAATAAGATGCATGGTTGAGAGATAGAAGAAGAGATGTGTGACTTGTAGGAAGAATCAAAGGTAAGAGAGTGAAGGTGGGAGAAAGTTATTTAAATTCCAAGGAACTGATCTACTATTCATATCGCCTCACATGGAAGTGCTATCCCTAGTAGGAGCCAATGTTAAGACCTAAGTCTGCACCCCTGCCCCTTCTCTCTCTTTTCCACATACCTTCCTAGAAATTTTTCCTCTTAAGGTTGTTCAAGTCAGTTTCCCATTTGTTTAATGACTTGTTTTTCCTCATTGACTTGCTTGACTATTTCTTTGCACATAATTATTTATGTTTTCCTTGAAAGATAATTGCATATCTAGTTTGAGTTTGAAATACTTGTCATCATCTTTTCCACTAATTGAGAATGCGGCATGCCCCACCAATAATTTTGTGTGCGTAGGAGACATCCAGGTCCACCAAGTCCTTTGTATGCACAATAATATTATGTGGGAAAAAAAAGAAATTGAAAAGATGTCAACTTCGGGCTTAGATTGTAAGAACAAACATATTAAAATTGCAATAGTGGAGATCCATCAGGCCACTCAGATCGATGGTTTTCATGCATTCAGAGTGTCAAAATCATGCGGGGTTTAACATCAAGAGTGAACCCACGAAGTAACGGAACCCCAAATTTCCGAAGTGCCGAAGTCCCGAAGAGACACATCACTTTGGGCCCATATTAATTCGGGAGATTTCCATGCTTTTCATCCAGAAACTTCCAAACCTCGAAGTGTTGAAGACACTTGGAAGTCATTAGTTCAAGTGCATGGTTCTCATATGTTGAGACACATGGAATTCATATCATTCCACACATCAGTCCAGGAGAATGTCACTCTGAGAGTTTTCCATCCAGAGAAAGAACAGTTCTCCTAAGCCCTGAGCCCCTAAGTCCAAAAATATTTAAACGTTAAAAATAGATTAATCCAGGTTTAATTAGTGATAAGCACATGCTAATCACTTCGCGAGTTCATCACCCCTGGATTTATATATTATTTTCATTCAAAAATGCATGAACTCCAAAGTGTTGAAGTGACAAGAGGCTACCACATCACTCCGGGAGAAAGTCACTTCGGGAGATATTCATGCTCTGTGTTCAAAATATCTCGAACTCTAAGAAATTTTCACCATCGATAAATCCGATAGGGGATTTCTAATATGGAAGACGGATAGAACTTTAGCAGGGGCTCTAAAGTATAAGGGTTACCTAGATCGTATATCGTAAACTAATCGACGACTCACATTCATTGCAGAAGTTAAAGGCACCTGAACATTAATCTCCTAGAGCGGTCCCACAATTGAAACCATGGTATAGCTTGAGAGGTACGTGGTAGTTGGTGGTTTATTGTGGGAGTCAGAGTGGTGTGGATCCAAACATCCCTTGACAAATTCCACAATCACGTGCTTATATCATGTATAGGGTCCAATCCAATAGTAGCACATGGCAACAAAACTAGGCGTTAAGCCAAATCATCAAAGGAAAAAGTCACGAGGAGAAGAAAAACACTAGCAGACCACAACCAGTCCATCACAGAGAAAAAAAGAGGAAGGGTTGGTTATGATCGAGACAGAGAATCTCGTTGATATTCAATAGGTACAGAATAGAAGTTTCAGAATCCAGACTCTGCAACACCATAATCGGGAACTAGAGAAACTATAATCCAGACTACAGAAGGAATGTCAAAGACTCCAGAAAAACACCAGAAGACCTACCTCTTCCTCAAGAAGATAATGTGAAGGAGATGCCAATAAATCCATTTATCCTCCAGTGGCCTCAAACAAGGCACATGCATGCCAATGATCAATGAAGAACTTAGTTTTTTTGCTCCTAGTATTTTTCTGCCAATCCCAGTCCATTCCAATGCATGCGTCAGTCCAGTTTCATTGCCAGTAGCAATTTTCAGTTATTCAATTGCATGATTCTTTTAGATAAAGCATAACAAGTGGTCTTTTATGTGTGGTAAGAACCACTCTTTTCTATTAAGTCAAGTGTGAAGTATATATTGTTGTACTCCAACATTTTTTTAGTCAAGTTAATAAGTTGTTCTACAATTTTTAATGTAGAGTTAAGTCTTAGTCCCAGATGGATGAGAGCCTCTGGAACTCTGAGAAATATGTAGTTTTTGTATGTTTTGAGGGAAATTTATTTTGGGAAAGGAGATCAATACATCTACTGGTTGAACCTATTCTATGCATATGATTAAATCTCTCTACCTAGTGAATATACTTTTGATGACAATGTTTTTTCCAAATCGTCATGTGTTTTTATCTTATCTTGAATGTATTTTTTGATCTGTGCGAAGTACATTTCATTTCCTTCATCTATTGTATAACTTATGTTTACTAATGTGCAACTTGTAAAACATCTAATTCTTTGGTGGAGATTCATTTCTATTGCAACCCATGGGAGTAATTATGTTTTTGATACATTTTTAATGTGTTGAAATGATATTTTAAGTATTAAACTTATTGCAGTAGATTACTCATTGAGTGGTATGTTCTTTCCCTCTGTTTTTACCTCTATTATTTCACTTTGTTTTCATTAGTGTTCCACCATCCAAGGAGGACCCTAATCTGTAGCATTTTTCCATCCCAACCGTGCTCTTGTGTTGGTAAACCAACCCTCTAACTGACCAAAAAAATTAAAAAAACAACCATTCTAAACTTGAGGTGGCGTAGATTTTCCCTTTAGTAGTCAGGTGCAGAATTTAGGTCCAACAAGTGTGAATCAAGATAATGATTTGATTTCTTGATTATGCATATGTGTGACCGATACAGCCTGAAGGGTTTCCTCGGCACAGATGATGTGGTCAATATGAAAAACCATGAGGAGATGTTGATCGCGTGTTAGAGATTTTCCATAGGAACATGGGCAAATTTATACTCTTTGTATTGATGATATAGATTGAAGATATATCAGAGAAAATGAAATGATAGGTGGTTGGGGTGCCACGAGCATGTATGCGACTCTTTCAACATCTAGCCAATGCCATGGTGTGCTACGAGGGACATGTAGAGGGAAGGGGTGGTCCCTCAGGATCATGATGAGGAGATATTTATATTTTTTGTGTGATCGGTCCTTAGAAATGGACAATCGAGGCTAAGATCCTATTTTGTATCATTATTTACATTTTGTACTTAATGAAAATTTATGACAGTATGTATTCAAATGATCCTTTTTTCCTTAATGATAACATGCCCATGATTCTATTATGTACATGTATGACCTTTTGTGTTTTTGACTAATGTGAATGATATTAGTGTCAATATAACACATAGTTAGAAAATGCATTGGATAATGAATTATAGCTTCTTGGAACATGAATATAAGTGATATAATTAAAATTATGCTCCAACAAACGTACCTGAAGGAAATGACGGTGTAGCGTAGGGTCATGAATATGAAATTCTCCATTTAGTTGAGGCACTACCAATGGAGAGTCCAAACAAAATTCTAAGGGATGAGTGCCATGTGCAATGGTGTCATGAAGTAGTTCGATAACAACATTGTATTCAGACAGATTATTGGTAGATGGGCCAATATAAGAACCCCCTAAAAATGACCAATTGGACCATGGGAGAATAGATTACCGAACCAGTGGAAGCAAGGTTTCGAGTGTGACAACTAGTTGCATCGGTGAACCCTAAAAAAACTAAAGAATCCCGTGACATATGCCAATCAAGCAGAAGCACCATAAGAAACACTAAAACGAAAATAAATTTATACTAATACTAAATACAACAATGTAAAATAATTACAAAGGGAACGCCTAAGCATGAAAGCTCAAGCATAACACTTCTTAAGATAGAGCCCATTTATGGGCTCTAAAATCACATTCCCTTCAAAATATTCCAACTCATAGGCTCCTTTATGAAGGGCACATATCACAATGTAAGGGCCATGCTACAACGGATTGAAATTTCCTACCACCAAGGCGGCTTTGTCATGGTCATAGACCAAAAAAGGTCTCCTTCAGAGAATATCCTTGGGTGCATGGACTTGTCATACTAAATTTAACTCATTTTTTTGTGCCTCATTCACAGTGGCATCATCACGATGTTTCTCATCAAGATGTTCCAAGTGAACAAGGAACATTTATAACTCATAAGAGTTAGGTAGAATCTCTATGGTGATATTAAGTGAAGGTATTTCACATTCAATCGGTAAGACTACCTCCAACCCATGAACAAGTTGGAATGGAGAAAATCCAATAACAGTCTTAACTGAATTTCAGTATACTCGTAAATTTGGGTAGATCACAAGGTGCCATTTAGAATTACTCGCATTAATGGTACACTAGAGAATGTTATTGTTGTAATCTAAGGGAAAGTAGAGAGTGTTACTAGTAGAAACTTACATATCTATCATAGAGATACATGCATACACATATACATATAGAGATAGAAATACATAAGTAATGAGAGCCCAAAGAGGAGTCCTTTTATTATATGATAGACAATACAACCTAATTACATATATCCTCTCCCATGAAGCTATCTAAGCCTTCATCTTCTTATCTATTTATACCTCTAACAGGCAGTTGTAACTTCTTAACTTCCTAGGTCGGTCAGTTAGCAGATTTCGATCGACATCTACTTCTAACTACGTTGGTTGACCGACAAGTTCTAAGTCGATCATCGGGTCTAGTCGACAAGGTTGAATAGCCCCTACAACATCTCCCCCCACATCAATTCCTTTCTCGTCCCAAGCAAGAGGTGGTCATACAAAATAATTTGTTCTCATATTTTGATAACAAAATTACAATAGGTTAAGAAGTATAGATGGAGAAAGAAAGAGAAGTATGTAGGAAGAAGATACAAGTTCTTTATGCGGTCGACCGACTTAAGGTTCTATTTTTGAATGATTTGTTTTTCTTGGAGTTCCACTGCTAGCTTCATCTATTTCTCTACTCCTTTCAATTTATGTACTGACCTTGAAGGTTTTCCGAATAATACTAGGAGATGAATTCTTTATTCGCTGGATGAAGTTGCACCAAGCGTTGATTGCCTGCTGAGATTCTCCATTTAGAATATTTGGCTGGGTAATCACCTTGAATTTCTCTACTAAAGTTGTTGTCTGAGAGGTGCTCGGTTGTTGATACAATTGCTTCTATGCATGTTTCATTCTCGCTATTAATTGGCTTAGGCAAATGGTTGCCTGATCTATTTCTAGATGCAATGGATTCATTTAACCAGAGGTATCCTTGATGCTACCGAATAATAATGATTTTTTTCACTTATTCTTTCCAATAACCCATGTCGGCTACTTGCGGGGCACCAAGGATGTTTCAGATGCTTTCTTTTTCCAGAAATTCATTTTCTTCTTTCCAACTTCCTTCCTCCATTGCCCATTTTGTGAAGTTTATCCAATGCTTTCTCCAGTCTGTTTCCTCCATCTTCATGAGCCGGATATTTTGCATCCGTATTTACAATGGTGTCGCAGTGGATATGTCAAAAAATTGTCTTTTTCTTGGATCTTTTGTCTTTCTCTAGACTTGACCTCTCATCCTCGACATTTGTTGATTTTGGTTATTAGTTTTTGGTAGTGTTGGAGGATTTATGGTTTCAGTCATTGGATATTTTTGTGCAATAGTTATTTGTGGAGGTGATAACAATAGTGAGGCAAATTCATATGCTCTTCCAAATTTATAGATGGTGGTGAAAGAATTAGGTTTAATGCATCCAGATGTCCTCGTAGGTCGTTCTCTTCTATCATAAATATTGGTGGTACGATTGGGTCGAGCGAGTGGATGTTTAAATCGTTGTCGGGTTGGCATCCATTTACATCCCTTCAACTATTAAATGAAATATCTTTTTGTTGAATGTCGCGCGTATCAATATATTCGACGATTGTATGGGAGGAAATACAATAGTCATTTCGATCATTAATGAGTATGTCAACTTTTACGTGTCCTGGATTTAATGCTCCATGTCTGTCGACATCGATGTTTTCTTGGTTGGAATTATCTTGGAACCGATTAGTGAGGTTCCCCTTGTTGATATGTGGTCGATACGTAAGCCGAACAACTGTATTTCTTGGGCCATCTGTATTACTTGACTAACTTAGTCTATGTTGGTGATGGATTGCTTGTTTGTTCATTTTTCTGATTTTTGCTGAGTCTGAATGATGTCATATTTTGTAATGCCAATCATGTTCTCTTAATTCATGTTCATATGATCTTCTCTCACTTGATCTATGCTCGCTTGAAACATGCTCACTTTATCTTGGACTGGTCCTTTCATTGGATTATTTTCTTATGAGTATTTGTCTTAAGTCAGTCAAAGGTGTAGAATGTCAAGAATATATTCTGCTATCTTGTCTCGGGCTTGACCATGGGCTATTTTCTCTCTCCATTTTATTGCTTATTTTCCTTTAGTGTTAAGGCTACTCCTTAAATACGTTAACTTTTTAGTTTTTTTACCCAAATTTGTCTAAATTCCTTTTTTGTTTATTATTTTTTAAGCAAGGTTTATTTCTTATAAGTTTGATTAGTTATTTTAGTCAATTCCTACTGGAAATGCCTTGCTAAATTTTGCTAACAAGGTTATCTTTACTTTTATACTTGGTATTTATTTAAACATGATCCAGTCATTATTTTCTTAAATGGATGCCCCAATAACGTTATGAGTTGGACCGCTTTGGTCAGTTGAATGTCTTCCACCACATAAGGCTCCAACCATGCTATTTCAAATTTTCTGGGTTTTCCTTTTATGCGACTATCATACAGTAAGACTAAGTCTTCCTCTTTTATATCCTTTTTCTTTAAGTGATGATCATGCCACACTTTTTTCTATTTTTTCTGAACTTCTTGATGATGAATCACTATTAACCTCTCTTCCTCTAGTTTGTTCATTTGGTATAGTTAGTCATTTAGGTTTTGGCTCTCATCGAATTTTTCTATAGCTGCGACCTTGTTAGAATTAGTCCAAAATTGTAGTGGAATGACAACTTCCTGGCCATAGACTAGCTTGAATGGAATCTATCCAGTCGATATTTTGAATTCTGATCTATACACCCAAAGGATAGCAAGAATCTTATCGTCCCAATCATCTTTATTTATATCACATATTTCCGTAAGTCCCTTCTGCAATGTTTTATTAAATTCTTGGACTGCCCCGTTTGCTTGTGGGTGGTAGGCTGTCATTTTTCTATGGTCGATTAAGAATTTTTCCAATAGAACTTTAATTATTTCATTTACAAAGTGAGTTCCCTAGTCGTTTATTAGTGTCAGAGGGCAGCCAAATATTGTGATGATGTTCTCGTAGATGAATTTAGTTGTTACTTATTTGGTACAAGATTCGACCGGCTCAACTTCTGCCCATTTAGTCACATACTTGAGAACAATGATTATGTACTTAGCACCAATTCTCCTTACCCTCTATGGGAATGGACTGACAAATTCGATAGCCCATATTTCAAAAGATCGATTAGTGATTATCAAACTTAGTGGAATTTCATTTTTCCACAAGGGTCGTCCCAATCTCTAACAACTATCACATTTTTTTTAACTTGATCTCGACATTCTTTATGTACAGTTGGCCACTACAAGCCTTCTTGTAATATCTTCTTGGCTATTGTATTAGCCTGAAAATGTCCTCCAACTGCTCCTGCATGGGATTCGTTGATGATATCCTCCCTTTCATGTTCTGGCATGCATCTTCTTAACACATTGTCCATTCTCATTTTGGATAAGTATCCATTAATTATTATGAATGGTGCTACTTTCATGGATAGAGATTTATTTCTTTTTGTTGGGAGGTCATCCAAAGATTTTCCTTCTTGTAAGAAAGTGGCAATGTCTTCTAAATCCTTAGGTGTAGTTTCCACTCTGAATAAGTGTGCATCTGGTAGGACTTTGTTTATTCCTGTCGGATCTTCTCTTATTTCTATTCGTGACAGGTGATTAGGTAGAACATTATTTTTCCTTGGTCCATTTTTACATCAAATTAAAATTCCTGAAATAATAGTAGCCACTGACATATCTTTCCTTGATGGACTGGTTTATTGACTAAGTATTTCAATTTTTGGTGGTCTATAAAAAATGTAAAAGGGTTTTCCAATAAATAATGACGAAACTTTTGTAGTGTGAAAATCATTGATAAGGATTCTCGTTCTATAGTCGAATAGTTTATTTCTACTTTATTTAGCTTTTGACTTGCATATGCATTTGGGTGATCCATTGTGTCATCGTATGGTTGAGCTAGAACCGACCCGATAACTACGTTTGACACATCAACATAGACATGAAACTTTCTTGACAAATATGGAAATTTGAGAATAGACACTTTGACCAACTTCTTCTTTAAACATTTGAAGGATTCTTGGTAGTATTGGTTCCATTTGAATTTAACATATTTTCATAGAATCTCATCCATTGGGAAGGTGATTTCTGAATAGTGATGTATAAACTTCCTATAGTAGCCAGTATGACCCAATAGAATTTTGATCTGTTTTTTATTTACATGGGGTTTTAGATCAAGGATAATCTTTATTTTATCTATATCGACCTTAAATCCATATTTACATACCACATGTTCGAGAAATATTCCAACAGGTGTGGCGAATATGAATTTTTTTATGTTAAGTTATAGTTGAGTCTGGCTGCATCATTCTAACACAAGTCAAAGCCATTGTATGTGATTTATGAGTAGACTATAGATTGTCCAATCGTCAAAGTATACAACCATGGTTTTGTATATGTACTCTTGGAATTCTTTGACCACTATTCTTGAAAAAACTACTGGTGCATTCTTTAGTCTGAATGACATGATTCTATAGGAAAAAGATTAAAATTCCATCATGAAAGTTTTTTTTCCTGATCTTCTTTTGCGATTGGCACCTAGTTATATCCTGAGAATCCATTAGTAAATGAATAACATTCATGACCAATGAATTCATTTATGATTTCATCCGCAAAAGGGGTGGGGAATGGATCTGTCACAGTCTATTTGTTCATTCCCTGAAAGTCGACATGAATTCTTAACTTATTTGGATCATGCTTCTTTCATTGTACCATCCCATTTTTCTTTGTCAATAGGATAACTAATTCCTGCTTGTAGCATTCCTTCGATCTCCTTTTGAACAATCAGTTTGTACTTATGTCCTAACTTGTATGGTCACTTTTTAATTGGCTTCGCTCCTGGGATTAGTTTGATCTTCATTTCACCCATTTCCTCTACAATTCCTTTCAGGTCCTTGTAGTCACATAAAAAAACATCTTAGTACTCTTTTAATTGAATGACTATGCCAGTTGTTTGCTCATCAAACCAATAATCACCTACTCTCACTATTTTTGGTTAGTCATCATTTGATATGTCGAATTATTTCTTTCTTATTTCTGCATCCATCCATTCTGGTGTCTTTGCTTTGTCGATATGGCGTTCTCCTTCAATTTTCATAATTTTTTTGGGAAGTCAAGTTGTTCTGGGTACTCTTTGTGTTTCGTGTTTATTCTTAATACCGATTTCACATGATTTTGTACTGTCCATTTGGTATTCTCCATATCAATCCTCTGAGCAGTTGATATTTCCTTGTTTTATACCAAGACAAAGTTGCATTTTGATGTTGATCCTTCATCGATCGACATACTTTCTTTTTCTTTCTATTAAGCTAGTGATGAAATTTATAGAACTTTTTTTATATGGCATGCTTTTTCTTTATATTAAGCTGGTGATGAAATTTATAGAATTTTTTTTTATATGGAATGATTTTTCTTTCAAGTGTTCCTACACTGGATTAAATTCGAAGTCTTGGACAAAATTTCCTTTGATTTCGGTCCAGTTGGAAGTGTGGCCGCATGCTTATTCAATTTTGTACCATTTTCTTGGTATCTCATCTAATGTACTTGGAAACATATGGGGCCATACCCTTTCATCCTTGTATCCAATTATTTTCCATTCTCTTTCACAAAGTTGGATATGATTTGTTGGATCATAGTCGAGTATGAATGTAGGAATATCTCCATATTTGGATAGTTTCTTATTGTCGAATCTTTCAACGAAGTATGTCGACACTGTTGTCCATGTTTGTAATTAGATGGAATCTGTTTCCCACCATCTTCCAGCCTAGCCTATGAAAGTTTCCACAATAATATTTGTTCTTCCTTTCTCTCCTATGGATTTCACTACCTCTTCCACGTGAGTTGAAGGGGTATGCCATTCACTATATCGCAAGGGTTTGCTTATTTGAATGTCCGTTGTACTTAGAGTGGGAGTTTCTCGAGATATATTTTCATAAACTTTTGGTATATAATGTATTGAATAGCACATCTTAAGATGTTTCTTTGGGATAAATTTGATAGACCAACAATATTTTTCATGTGCTTCATATTTCTCTATTTTCCAGTTGTATAGGGTGGAGTCAGAATTATGTCCAATCGACATGGGATATTCTCTCAAAATTTCTCCTTCTGCGATCAGTTCTATATAGTTTTTTTGTTCATTATTTATCTGATATAAACATATGGTTTCTTGATCTTCCTCCCATGAATCCATCCATGGTTTTCCTTTCTTTGGATCCAAGAGAATACTTATTTTTCTCCCACTTCCTTTTAATTTGATTCTATCTCTTTCCTGGGAGATAATTTCCTTCATTCATCGACCCCATGGCTGACCGACAAGAGTTGCATATGCTAACATTCCTTTGACAAGGTCGATCACCTCAAAGTCGACCGAATTTGGTATTCCCATATTTTTCATATCGAGATTTCTCAGTATTCTGATTGGTTCTATTAATATCTGATCAACTAAATTAAGATAATTCAATGTGGGTGCTAGGTTGGGTCGACCCATTTGTATCCAAGTTTCTCTTGGTAAAATATTAACCTACAAACCAAAATTGACTACCACCTGATTAACCATCATTCCTTCCATTTCCAAGTCGACTCGTGGATCATAATATTTTTTATTATAAGAGAGGTTATTTTCATCCTTGGTTGGTGTTTGACCATCTTTGTATTCTTGCAATTTGTTGAGTAGGTCCAATAGCTGACCTATCGACTACTTTTCTTTGAGTAGTTGCAAAAATTCCTGGATGATGTCTTCATCTCGACTTCTTAGATTTTGTTGACCTTCTATTGCGTTCCTGAAGACTTTAAGAGCTTCTCTCATTATTTTATCTTCTTTATCCTTGTTTGGAAAATTGTTATCCTTTTTCCTTTGGTAGTTTTGTGGTGGAGTATGGATGTCACGTCCTGTGTCTCACCATGTAACAATATTTAAATTCTTAGAGCTCCTTAGATCTTCTTTATATACTGCATGTAATATATTCACAGACTTTCTAGGTATAGTTTTGTCAAGCACTATTGATAAGTCTTCTAGTGAGTGATATCCATTCCCACATATGTTGCAAAAATTCAGATCAATATTGTCTTTTATAGGAAATTTTGCACTATCGTGATCATTTTTCCATCAATTAGCACAGTATGGTCATCCACGACCTTGACCACGACCACCAAATCTACGCCGACCTCCTAAACCTTGACCATGACCACCAAAGTAATCATCTCTTTGACCATAGTTATTTTCTTGGTCGATGGTTTATGTGTGGTAGGCAGTTCATATATTATTCTTATTTCTTGCATTTAGGTGGCATTCTGAAGTTCGATGATAAGAGCTTCACAGATGTGGCACCACTTTGTGTTTTTTAGATTGTGTGGACAATCTTGTATGTTATGATTAGTTAGGAATTCACATATGTTACAGTATTTATGGGATTGTACTCAATGGACATCTGTCATTTACGTGCACTCATTTAGGGGAAAATTATATTTTGTGTGCCCATCACCGGTGCATGTGGTTCACCATATTTCATTGCGTCGGATGGTTAGAATTTTGATAGTTTTTTTCAAATGTTCTATATTTTCTTCAAGTCTTTCTGTCGTCGAGGAAGTCGATGGTTATTTTCATCTAAGTTGACTCACTGTGATTTTTGTAATGCATATTCGCAGTTGGATATCTCATATAGGTGTAACGAAGATATGATTTTTGGTAATAGCCTAGCTACATACCAACGGATTAGCAGGTTTTGGTCAATCGTTGACGAGATTTGACTTAAGAGGTCTAGGTGTATGATGTTGGGCCCTTTGTTTTTGGATTTGAAGGTGCACAAGAAGGACTGCAGTCGCAATTTTTGTTTAACACGAGTTGCGCAAGCTATGAAAGAAGCTGGACAGTGGATCAAGGAAAAGAAACATAAATCGGTTGCGAAAAGGGACAACGCAACACCAACGAGGCAAAATCAGTTACAACAGAACAAGAAAGAATGCGAGCCCAAAGCCAAAAGATCCCAATCATCCTATATATCAGATGAATACTATTGTAAAAGGGTTGGGTTGGCTAGTGTTGATATGTTGAGTTTTAATATTATTAATCAAAAAATTTTGTTGGGTTTAGTTGAGAAAAGGTTCTTTAAATGTAATCTGAATACAGTTTTGGGTAGATAGAGCTCTATGACATGAGTTTTGAGTCATAATTCTATAATAGAGTACCACTCTGTATCTCTGAGATTGTATTTGATAAGTTCTAAAGATAATAGATGAAGAAGGACCCAAAAATTTGAAATATAATGTGTCATACTATGTTTATGCCTATGCATTGTATCTTTACAATACTTCTTTATGCTTGATTAGCTCAATATGATGTCTTTGTGTATGAATTATTTTCGCAACTTAAGTATCATTAGTTATTGTATGCATGAGTTCGGATCTGTTCGGTAGTTGGTATACCTTGCGCAAGATCATGGTGAATCTTGAAGGTTATGGGAACCCACCCAAGTATTCTCCTTTCCCTTCCCTATCCTTTGTCTTGGTTACACTTTGGGTGAGACTTCTTCTCTTCGAAGGAGATGAAAATTCTAGCACTCTAGACTACATGATACCTTTTGTTCATGGTAACCTAAGAAGGACCCTGGTCTGATCAATTCCGCGCCAACAAAATGGTTTCATTGTCGAGACCTACGTTAAAAGGGAACCTGTAGGGATAATGCTTCTGCGGATTCATATATCTAATATTCACCACTGGTGGGAGAGAAATTGCAACTCCTTGATATGGAAATAAGCGGAGTTAAGAGGAAGATCTGTGAAAGATACATGGGATGTAGTCTTTTACTCGGAAAGATCGAGCGACCAATACGAGATATTCTGGGTTAAGTTCCCAGAAGAACTTTTCCACTGGATAGATAGGCTCCAAGAAGCAATGGAATTCCAAGAACAAGTCAAGGAGACCTGCTCTTGGGATACATAAAAGATCACAACACTTCATCGGTTAGATAGCCCAGTAATGCGAGCAATCGATTTCTGGGTTAAAATCACATTAGAAGGATACATTATTGAGTTTGCAGCTGAGAATCATCAATATTTTTCATGAGAAGAGAGGATTTCAAGAAAGATGCAAGGGGAAGACTGTTGAGAGAAATCCCCCTGTGGATTAAGATTTTCTTGATGGAAGAGGGGATGTTGACTATGCCCTCAACTGAGATGGTAGTGTAAACACCCTCACTTGGGGTGGGGTGATTTTTGGGTGGAGTCATGGCCCTAGAGAGGGGAGAGTGTTCTTTGACAAACAAGGGAAGCAACAAGAAATGGACACAAGATATGAGTGAGCCCTAAAAAGAGCTGCCATAGTTGAGAAGTGGTGGCGTGATAAGATAAATAAAGCAGTAAAACAGTCTGAGAAGTTGGAGAAATAAGTTGGACCAGGAGAAGTAGTGGAAGGATAGATGGACAAGTTGCAAAAGATGAGAAGAAAATAAATATTGTCTAGTCAAAGATTAAGTGAAAGAGAAGTGCAGAGAGAAAGAAGTCCCCAGGAGGGTGAACAAGAAGGAGAAGGTGTAGAAGAAAGGAAGAGGGAAGCCAACATGGATCTTGAAGAAGAAAGAGAATATTCATCCCTGATGCCAGGAAAGATAGGGATCCGACTGAAGAGACCGCTCTAGAGGATGAGAAAGAGACCCACAGATCAAAGAAACCCACTTCGAAGCCAGTGGTGCCAGCCCCGAATCACCCATACCCCAAGTGTCTTCTATACAAGTGGTAAATTTGATACTACCTTATTATGCTATTATGTTCCAGTACAACTAGTTAGTTAGTCACAACTAGAAAGTGTGAGTACAGGGAGGGTATTGGGATCCACTAGTAGGTCACAACCATAAGTGTTAGGTTTTATTTTTATAGGAGAGGCAATATCAACAATGGATGGTAATGCGGGAGGTTCGATTTCTCAATACCTAGAATTCTAGGGAAAGGGAGATGAAGATATTCAACAACATTGGTTCTTATGTGAAGCAATATGTAGGTCCAGACAGACTCCAGATGTGAATAAATTGGTTGAGTTCAAGACTACCTTGAGGGGTCATGCTATCAAATGGTACATGAAGATTATTGAGCCAGGACTGCTAGGAATGCAAGGTCAAGTGTTCACACTTGACCAGGTATAGACAAAGTTCATAGTGAAGTTTAAGCTACCTCAATCAGAACAACAAGATCTATCTGAGTTGTGCGAGATTCAACAAAGGGAAGGTGAATCAGCCTGGGAATATATCCAGAAGTTTAAAAATTCTATAGGGAGGTTAGCACATACAATTCATGAGGAACATCAAAGAGAATGGTACATTCAAGGATTTCTACCTTTGACATGGATTTCGTTAACGCAACAAGAGATAGCCACTATGACAGATGCCTTGGAACAATCAATGAATATTGAATCCATGGCAGGATACCCAAGGAGCCAGAGTGTGACCAGACCCCCAACAGATGCAAATTTGGCACAATTACAAGGGAAAATATTAGTGCTTATAGAAAAGATTCAAGAATTAACAATACCTAGACTAGGACGACCGTAGGTCTAGTGTACCATATGTTACACAGAAGGACATCAGGTGAATGAATGTTCATGAATGAGGGGAATGGGACCTCCCCAAAATCTGATACGACCCTCACTAGGACCCACAGGAGGAGTTGTGCAAGTATCTACAAATTTACCATTCCATAACCCCACCCCATATCATCCTTTTCCAGGTAATGAAGCAACACCAACAATTGAGTATTCCGAGATTTAACGAATCCATGGGCATGGGCCAAGACAGTGCCCCATTATTCAAAAGTATTCAACAATACCGAATACTATTCATTGTGAGTTTTGCACATATACCACACATACTACCAATCATTGTAGATCATTGGATGCACTTGCGGATAGGCTGGATAGAACAACATTCATGGTGAATGAAACCCCTTAGGGATCAGAAAGAGGTCGAGGAGGTGGAGCCGGACGAGACTTCAGAGGAGGAAGAAATGGGGGAAGAGGACCAAGTATGTGCTACAACTGTGATGAGCAAGGTCACATGGCTAGAGATTGTCCTCATCTGAGGTGACCATGGTGCTCTCATGTAGAACCAATGGGAACACAAATGAATATTGCCCAAAACTAATTGAAAAATTGGAAGATCAGGTACTTCAATGAGGAACTAACCTCATCATTTCAAATATTATGATAGTTATTAGTGTACAACTTCCCAACCTTAATATCATCACTCAAGGAGGGGAAAATACTAGTGTTGATGTTGATAACTTACCTTAGATCCATAAATCAACACCTAAGGAAGACATGTATGATCCTCTAAAACAAAAGTTGTTCTTTAAGAACCCCATAGAAGTATTTTAGAATATCCCTAGCTCTGAGATGCAAGAGAAACCCCCTCATCCTATTGTTTACCCTAATATTGCGCAAGTCCCTTCTTCACCCCCTGCACCCAGAAGTTATGTAGTCCCGATGAGACAACCTGAGCAGCCAAAAAATGTAGTCAACCTTTGGTTTCAGTTATTTTATGATATTCTTGGATATGACCAATTTACAAAAAAGTTGTGCAATGCACTATACCTATTTCTAGGGAATGAAGAATCTACAAAATCAAGAATAAGGACTAATCTTCCTGAGAAGAATACTCAGAGAGTGCATATAAGGAAAGTATGAAATGGAAAAGAGTTTAGATTAATAGCCCATCTAGATGAGTTTGAGATTAAGGATGTTACGTTAGATCTAGGATATGATGTTAACATACTACCTAAAAAGACTTGGGAAGCCTTAGGAAAACCCAATTTGATATATTCCCCAATCCAACTAAGACTAGACAATCAGTATTGCATTTTCCCAATAGGAAGACTAGAGAATGTGGAAATAGATGCAGTGGAGCCAATGGAAAACAATATGGAGGGAGAATACTTGGATCAGTTGTACACTGTAATAACAGTAATAAGAGAAGATTACATAAATCCGAATGTTGATGGATCAGTAAGTTGGAGGAGTATACAATCAACGGACGAAGATTCAAAACTGGCATTTGATAGTTGGCAACAAGTCTCATATGAAAGATTTTCAAGAAGATCTTCAACTGTCAGGGAAATTATATGGGTTGGAGTCGAGGTCAGAGAACACTCAATATATTATGGTAACTCATAACTTGAAATTTTTCTGGTCAGCATGGAAGAAAAGGTAGTGGAGGATCAAAGGATCTCACTGTTGGATTTAACCCTCCAGGGCACCCCTGCTAGATGGTGGGCCAATAAAAAAGACTTAATCGAAAATTGGAACGATGTGAAGGAAGCTATCCAATATAGATATCAATATAAGGAGCAACTAGAATAAGAGATGCAGATGGATTTCCAAGTTGTGCAATTGTTCAATGCACAGTTTGATCCTAAAGCACATATTAAACAATGTGTGACACAATGGCAAGCTACAAAAATACCATCTCGCTTCTGGGTTCAAGTATTTCCCCATTCACTAGGTCCAATTCTGAAATATTGGTACATATATGAAGAAACCAGAAGACAGACCGACGACTGGAAAATGTTGGTAGATCACTTTTGCTAGGACTTCTCATTTACAAGTAAGTACCTTGAGCTTAAAGTAGTCCTGCAAAGAATTAAAGAATTCCTTTTTATAGACACTAGTAAATGGAAATAATACCTAATGGTATGCGCAAAGCATAGACAAGAACTTCAGTCTAAACTTCACCTAAACTTGGACAAGAGACCTATAGAATTCTATAATATTGAGAAGGATTTTGGAAAGCCCAGATGATTTAGAAGAATTGAGAAACTTATCCATAAAGAAACCAAAAGGGAGTAGAGAAATACATAACATCATACCCAGTCAGAATGATGGTTCTTATAATCACCCATTTAAGTTGTTCAAAGTCAATATAGGGACCACAAATCAACATAAGATAGCTATGGTGGGAGATTATAGGGATGAGAAAACTAGCCAAGAAATACATAGCTTGTTGCGAGAGTATGAGGATTTTTTCCCAAAGAAATTTTCATAGTTAAAATGGATTAAAGGAGCTATGGGAGAGATGAAAATTGAATTAAGACCAAGATCAAATTCTTCGAGGCATAGACCATATCGCCTTAACCCCAGGGTGAAAGAGAAGGTTAAGAGGGAAATAGACAAGATGTTGGAAGCTGGACTTATTTTTGCAGTAGAAGAAGCAGAATAGGTTAACCCAATAGTCATCCAGAGCAAGACAGGAAAAAAGGACATTAGGGTCCATGTAGACTACAAAATCCTTAACTCTTCCTATGTGCATGACCCTTTCCCAACACCTTTTACTGATGAAGTGCTAGAACAGGTTGCGGGGAAAGAATCTTACTCATTTACAGATGGATTTTTGGGGTATCACCAAGTAAGGATTGTTGAAGAGGAAAAAAAGAAGACCACGTTCATAACAAAATGGGGGTTATTTGCATACAATGTGATGCCATTCGGCCTAAAGAATGTCCCTGCAATTTTTTACAAGATTGTAATAACAACTTTCCGAGAATTTAATCACAAGTTTATAGAAGTTTATATGGATGATTGGATGGTATACAATATGCTCAAGGAACATGTAGCGCTACTATATCTGATGTTTGAAATATGTAGAGAATTGCAGATATCATTGAACCTTAGAAAGTGTATCTTTGGTGTTCCACACAGATATTTTTTGGGCCACATAGTATGCTAAGAGGGAGTATTGGTAGACCTAGCCAAAGTTGTGTTTATTGTGAACATGCCACCACCTACGAGTGCTAAGCAGTTGCACTCCACGCTGGGGAACACCGGGTACTATCGTCGGTTTATCAGAAGATATGCAAACATCACTACACCTCTGGAGAACCTAATAAATAATTCAAAAGTGTTCCAATGGACCCCATTGTGTGATAAAGTGTTCGATATCCTGAAGGAAAATCTCAACACAACACCTATTCTAATATTTACAAACTGGGAAAATGAATTTCACATGCGTGTAGATGCATCAGGTATTTCCTTGGGATCCATCTTAGTGCAACCAAGAGATGGATCCATGGATTATCCTATCTATTTTTCTAGTAGGAAGTTGTCGCAAGCTGAGCACAACTATACAATGACAAAAAGGGAGGGCTTAGCTATGATTTAAATTTGCAGAAGTTTAGAAATTATCTGTTAGGTTCTCATTTTAAGTTATTTACTGATCATTCTGCATTAAAATATCTAGTTAACAAACCCGTGTTGGAATGGAAAATTTTTCAATGGTTGCTACTGTTTCAAGAATTTTATTTTGAAGTGATCATTAAGCTTGTAAGATGTAACATAGGGCCTGATCAACTATCTATATTAGAGTCAGGGGAAAGTGGTGGAGCAATCAATGATCAAATCCTAGATGCATACCTGTTCCAATTTGAGGCCATACCAGAATACCTTGAAGACATAGCAGTTTTATTAAGTATAGGGGCCTACCCAGAAACATACTTTGCAACCCATAAATTCCATCTGGGGGTTAGAGCAACAAACTATCAATTGATTTTAGGGTAATTGTACAAGTTGGGACTAGATAGTATCCTCAGGAGATGTTTCTTAGATCATGAAAGACGCGACATGATGTGGGAGTGCTATAGTGGAGTTGTGGGAGCTCATGTTGGAGGAAAGGCCATTGTGCAAAAATTCCTCCAAGCGGGACTATGGTGGGAGATGCTCTTCAAGGATGCACATGCATATGCTATATCATGCGATGTTTTTCAAAGAGTGGGTAAGCCATCACGATGAGATTAATTTCCACTTCAACTAGTTTGAGGTTTGCCAGCATTGGAGAAGTGGGTTGTTGACTTCATTGGGCCGATCAAACCCACAACTAAGCATTCAAAGGCTAGGTATATTATTACCGCAATTGACTACCTTACACATTTGGTTGAGGAAACATTTTTTCTAGATTGTTCGACCAATACTGCTTCTAGGTTCATTTTTGAAAATATTATCTCTCAGTTTGGATGTCCTAGGAGTCTGACCAATGATCATGGAGCTCATTTTATCAGTAGTACAATAGCAAATCTTACAATAGATTTCTTGATCCAACATCACAAAAGTAGTCCTTACCATCTACAAGCCAATGGAATAGTGGAAGCGTTTAACAAGATTCTGGAGAGAGGATTAATGAAGGTCTGTTGCGCAAATAGAGAAGATTGGGATGACTGAGTTCCAACAATGTTATGGGATTATAGGACAACCACAAACAAATTCCACAAGTACACTCCATTTCAGCTAGTTTATGGGAAATAGGTTGTGGTACCTGCAAAATTTATTACTCCATGTTTGTATACTGCAGAGATTACACATATGTTAGAGGATGAATCATTTGTGTAGAGGCTCATGGACTTACAAGAAATTGAAGAGACCAAGTTTTTAGCAAACTTCCATTGGTCAGTTAAGAAAGAAAGGAGGGAAGCTTGGCATGAAAGACACATTAAGACCAAAGTGTTTTCACAAGTATATAAGGTCCTACTTCATGACAGTCAATACCAGAAACATCTAGGCAAGTTTCACATGCATTGGTTGGGACTATTTATAGTTGCATAGATCCAACTAGAACAGTCAGACTTGCGCAACTGGATGGTATGTTGTGGCCAGGATGGGTGAATTGCGCTCTCCTAAAACCCTATATATCTCAAAAATGAGATAAAGGATTGTTTCTCTAGTCCGAAGGAGAATGTATAGTAGTTAGATTTGAATTTTATTGCAAATTATTGTGAATTCAGTTAATAAAGTCGAAGAGTGCATCGTTGCGCCGTGACATGTAATTCATTTTTCTGTTTAAGTGTTGTTTTTATGCAGAACTGCTTACTCAGTAGCGTAATATCAGAAGAATCAAGAACCTATTAATGAAATTCATTAATATGATAGGGACCCCTTTGTGGTTGGAGGGAGAAAGAATCTGGACGCAATCTGAGTCCATGTTCCACACGAACCCAGTCCAGTCACAACCTTTATTACTACTACAGTAACCCGTGTGAATTCAGTTAAGCCATAAACCCACGATACACAAAGATTCCATTGGTTTTCTCACTAGGATTATCATCCATTAAACAATAAGGTTTGAAATTGACCACGTCCCTGACCAACTGTCCCAGTAAATTTTGAGATCACCCGAGAGATTTACCACGTTAACCAGTCTCGTCGAACAACTCAGATCCAAGTTGCATCTATAGGGTAATGATGAATATCAGTTATTATAGAACTTGCCATATTAGTCAGGTATAAAGGTCTAAGAACTCGGTGGAGGATGCATTGTTTCCCAAAACAAACATAGAGATTTATGAATTCTGAAGAGTGATCAATCCTGTGTAATCCATCGACCCTTAGTCATGATCCCCAATCCCTGTTTCACCTATCCAATTTGATGATAGTTTATACTGAACATGCTGAGATCTATAGGGAGACAAGTTTCATTTAAAAGGATTAAGTGCCAGATGAGCCCTGTGACCCCTTGGTCGAGGTCATGGGCGATCTCAAGGGGAAGGTTGAGCAGGTTAAGATCCTTGACCTCGACCTGAAATACCCGGTCTTGTTCCCTTAGATGAACATATATGTTTTTTGGAGTGTCTCTCCAGATGAGTTGGGAGGCATGCAGTTCATGCTGAAGCTCGATTTTATCAATTTATTCAACTCTACCATCATGAACCTCACATAATTACTAGTTTTGGCACCACTGGGGAAGTTGCGAGGTGTACCAAGTTTCTGATCATCAGGGTGCATGAAAGAAGTATGTGGTTGGATAGGATATATCCAATCCAAGCAGTGGACATCCACCAACTTATTGGACTATCCCTCGAGTTTGAGGATGTTTCCAAAGGTTTCCAGGGTCCCATCAAGAAACACAAGAAGAAGGCAGATCCTAGTCTATATGAGAAGTTCCATA
>ML777022.1:2848531-2866243 GCA_009831015.1 Picea engelmannii
GGGGGGGGGAGTGCACAACCAATATCGACCCCATACTACCCGATATGGTTAGGACCGATTGCTACATAATTACTAGAAAATTCATGAGGTCCTACTACAAGGGAGAATGCACACTGGATGCTTTGTCAGTGGCATATTTTGCACCAATGGCACTGTCTTCAACTGGTGAAACTACTTCTTTGAGAAACTCCTCGTGGATTGTGAGGAAACCTAGGAGAAAGGTGGTACTTTCACCTATGGATACTTGTTTCTTGCGTTTAAAATGCTCAAGTGGACGCCACCCGTCGAAAGACCATTGGTGCCAGCCGACAAGGGGTGCTTGGAAAAAATGTTTGATCCCTGGCATTTGAATGGGAACTTGGAGAACACCACCTTCAACAACATGATGTTCTCCAAGTGGTACAATAGATTGAATGACGCAACATAGAGGTTGCACATTCCGCAGGATCTACTCAAATACAATACGCAAAACATAACATTTAGTATGAACCACCACCATACATTTGTATGGCCGAGATATGCCAATAGGCAGGACATCCATTCATGCATGCTTCCATTATATTTGAATGAAGAGGCCTTCGACAAGGAGGTTATGTCATGGCCTGGATTCAAATGAAACCTGTGCAAGTCGAGGATGCATTATGTTTTACCTGCCGAGCTACTGAAGAAGAAAGGTTAGGAAGAAGGGGTAGGACCAAGCTCAGGCTCGGAGGTATAGAAGAAAGAAGCTCCGACACAGACAAAATTTGACAAGGAGGAGGAGACGCAACCATTGGAGCACAAGAAGAGAACACTGTCGATATTTCCAAAACTTTCAGAGAAAGCTATGTTGACAAGTAAGGATTCCAAAGAAATCCTTAGCATTGTGTTCATCACAGATCTAGTGGCTAAGAAACTCAGGATGTGGATATCTCCAAGTAAAGTTCTGAACCCCCAATCCATTCTATCCACCGTCTCTCGCATTTGCTCAGTGACTCAAGCAACCCATATTATACATATGCAGGACGACCCTGAGCTTGACACCACTCCATCCATCGTCATCACTAAGAAACCTCCATCACCACCACAAACCAAGTCGCCACCTCCAAAAACCAACATTTTATCCCAAACCAGTGATCTAGAACCCATGCAACTTGACCCCCCAAAAATACCCGAGCAGAGGCTAGAACTCCCTGGTCCAAACCTAAAGACACCTGAGAAGAGACCATAACTCTCTGGTCCAAACCAAGAAGTACTTGAGCAGAGGATACAACTGACTGGTCCAAATCCTGAAGCCCAGGACCAACAGATCATACCCTTTGTACCGATTAAGGACAGTCTGTCTTCGACGAAGATGGAAACAATAGAGAAGTCACAATTCCGAAGTCCCCAACACACTGCCTCAACGACTAAGGTTGAGGGTGCTATGGGAAGTGCAAACCAAGAAGTTGATGTCCACAAAGAAGAAAAAATACCAAAGGGATAGAAGGAATCTGAGATGACTTTAGGGCAAAGCGCAACGTCAGCACAGGAATAGATGGAGCTAGTCCTCCAAAACCCTCATGAGTTCGTAAAGTTGTTGCAAATATTCATGGAGAGAATGCATGTTTTAACATTCCTGCCAATGGCGTTGAGTTTGAGGCTTGCACCAGGACCATCTATAGGAGAGGAGGAGGTAGATACTCCCTCATAGCACTCAACATCTAGTGGACTTCCACTGCAGTTCATATCACCAAGGGACACCACCCCTTCTTCCACTGAACTTGTACAGTGGCCAACAACATAACTAATTGGAATGATCAGGGCCTCAACTCATCAACTAGAGCAGAGGCTCTAGCAGTCCGAAAGGACTACAGAGTTCATAAGGGAGGAAACACTCCTTGATCAAGCATGCAAGATGAAGGAAGAATTAGCCAAGATTAAGGGAGAAAAAAAACTGGAAAGAGTCTAGGAGAGCCTTGTTGAAGTCTAGATAGAAATAAGGAAGGTATTTTTATCACTCCAAAAGTCACCCTAGACAGTAATCAGGTGAGCTTGGTAACATCAAAAGTTTTGTAAATGTAAATGAATTTTTTAAAAGGTCAAATGGACAATACTCAAAATAATAATATTCCAACTCAGAAAATAGGGCTAGCATGCACCAACAATCAAGGTCTTGGATAACTTCAATCAGTAATTGGGAGTGAGTATGAAAAGAGGGAATACTTCAATGAGAGGAATGTAGGGGTTGCTATAAACATTAGGTCTACAGAAAGCCTAAGGAAGAAATATTCTTAACACAATATATTCTTGAGTTCAGAAACTAAGGAAGCTAAATAAACATCATGATAATATAACGATCAAACATCCATCATAATATCACCACAACCATTCATGTGAATCATTCAAAGAATGAAAATTTAGCATCAAAATAAAATAAGCTAAAAGAGGAATTGATTTCTATTAACCAAAATGTCTTAAATCCAGTACATAGCTTGTTCATAGTAACTTCATCAAAATATTATAGTCTTGGGGACCCTTCCTCAACCATCTGAACCTCCTTTAAACATTTGGAATATGTCTTTATAACAAAAAAGGAAAAGCAACAACTAGAGGTTTGAGCTGGCCTTCCTCACATCGGAGTCTTCCAGAAACATCTATCCATCTAACACTTGTGCTAACAGTTATTTAACAAACTGCTATAAAAAGGAAAAAATGTTGGAAACTAATCCAACACAATTTAAATGACATGGTCTTCCTTGATGCACATTCCTTTACATTGCCAAACGTCCTTCAGTGGTAAAACATTGTCATTATGCTGCCACCTATAATCCTTTCTCTTCTCCATGTTATCAGCCATTAACAAGAATGATAAGTCGAACTCCTTGAATCTAGGCACTTGTTGGTAGCATCATTTGGTAATGCCAAGCCTTCATGTCTTCTGTGCAAGATTCAGTCTTTGCCAGAAATTTGGCAGTGCCTTCTAGAAATTCGGTAGCACCTGCCCGTGTTAACTGTTTAGGAGATTTGGTAGTGCACAGGAGAGTTGGTAGTGCCCAGGAGATTTGGTAGTGCCTAGGAGATTTGGCAGCACACTCCCCTATGCACATCCATGGATGAAGATGGTGGAATGAGAAACAAATTGGGAACATAATCATATATATCATGGCTACATTTAGTTCTTCAACACCTATAAAATCTTTAAACAACACGACATTGGCATCTCATCATGGCACCTTAGTGCTTCTGCATTTGGCTTGACCTGTCGATTTGTACATGATCATCCTACAAATTAGGCATTTGCAATTTCACTGAGCACCGAACAACTGGAATGTTGGCTTAATTTATGGCTTGACTGTCGACTAGTGGCTTAGCTCATAGCTTGAGATTGTGGTTTGACTCGTGGCTTGGTCTTAGGATAGATTTGAATTGTAATATAATAGATAGTGTGATCTAGGTTTAATCCACTTTAAAGCACACACTACCTCTTCTATCAAAGTCAATAAACTCATTTATTGAAAAGGCAACTAAAATAAAACATAGGGAAATAAACAAAATAAATATTTAGGAAAAACTACTAAAAGTTTGTTTTTGGTTATGCAGGTTAAAAAGACAAAGGCCATAGGTGTTTAGAGAAAAATATTTATGAATTAAGACTCTTCCTAAATGAATGAGGAAATTGGAATTTATGAACTAGGGAAAATGAGCAAAAATATTTCAAAATTTTAGCACAAGGATGCTAAAGACACTTAAAATTTACATAAAAAATTGAGTGCTAACATTTGGCTCCAACTGGAATGGAGAACTCCCTCTAAGGCTCCAAGAACCTAGTAGTTCTAGTCGCCTTATCCATTAGGCCATGGATTCATCTGGCTTGTGCAACCGATCTTTTAAAACCTTCAAAACCCGCCTTTAGTCACACAAGCTAACTGCTACTTCTGCTTCAAATAGAAAGATAAAGAAATGCTTGGGAAACGATCTTGTTTCCTACCCTACTCTACTATGACCAACTCAACAACTTGCTCAGGTGAAAACAAACTTCCACCATAACCATTCAAACTATTTGTTAACCAAATTTTTCTATTTACTGCAAATGATCCATAAAAAATAAGGAAAGTGTGATAGTTGACTAAATTCATCCTTATGATCGCCAATATTACCTTCAGATGTTGATAAAAAGATCAAGTCTGCATGCTCCAAAGAATTTGAAAAGTGTAACTCTATGTAGTCATCGACAGGGTCATGAAACTGAAATCATTGCCTGATTAATTTATGAAAGGTTTCCTTCACTGTTTCGAAGCTGCTGACAGTATGTGTGATGTCTTCTATAGACACACTTGATTGAATGACAGACCTAGGCATCTGTGGGTTGAATAGCTGCTTTGTAACTTCAAAACCACCTATTGGTTGATTGTTGATCCTCTCTGCATATATTGTGGGGATAGTCTATTTCTCATACACATGGTTTTTATTAAGACATGGTTGTTCATTTGTTGGTGATGGATAAGATACTATATTTATATGAAAATCACTTTCAACACCTCCATATCATTTACAAGGATCATGATCATAATCATCATATACAGGAACAGTGCTAAGAGATTCCAAAAAAATCATAGAAAAAATTTGTTCATCACCATCATTGTTATTTCCATCACAAATAGGTTGTCCATAATGAACCTTTGACTCTTGACATTTTGAATGTCTTGTTTCAGGATGCTCTCTAACAACAAAGTATTCACTACCAAAGTGTTTGTCAAAAACAAGCTACTCTTGGTCAATGTTTAAGACAATGCCTTCCCTAGAGGAAAGGTTGTTAAATATACATGTTTCGAGGACCAAATCATCCACTATATTCTCTTCATATGGACAACAAATAAAATCTTCCTCATGTTCAAAGTTGACATGATGCTGACTTTGATTCCTGCCACAAGATCAGAGGTTATCCTCCACTACCTCAACATCCATGAATAACTGTGATAAAGATATAGATTTGCTTTCCCTAAGATACAAAACAAGGTCAGAGTGTTGAGACACTATGTAATACACCATGGAAATAGTCTCAGAAGGTTTAATTTCCATAGGAAGGCTACAATACAAGCTGTAAAACCTTCGATTAAAAGCAGACATATCTTCATTTTTTTCCCTTCTCAAAGTAGTGAACTCATGTAAGTACTGATCAAAACACTTGTTCTCACCCCAACACTTTAAAAATGTATTCCGTAATTCAATCCAGGAGCCAATGGATTCAACTCCCAAACCCTTAAACCATACAACAACATATCCTAACAAGGATTTGGAGAACAACCTCATTGTAACATCCTCATGAACTATCTCAAACTGATCAATAAATTTCTCAAAGGCCTCCACATGCCTCTCAGCTGTAACATGATTCTCTCCAGAAAACTGAGGAAAATACTCAAAGAAATCAAGAGGATAAGGATGAAGATGATATGGAAGCCTTAAAGGTTTAAACATGTTGTCTCTTATTATAGTTTGAAAACTATTGGGCTGAATATAAGGTTTACCAAGCTACTGGAAAGGTTCAAAAGTAACAGCAGAAGGCAATGCGATTTGAGAAGGATGATCAATTTCATGAGGGATTTTAATACAAAGTTCATCCTTGTGAATAAGATGAGGTGAAGGTATTAAATCAACATCTACAACACAGACAGAAGGCAAGTATTCTTCTTCCAAGGATGGATATATAAAATAAGATTGATGATCATCCGAATATACAAAACACAAGATGATCCTTTTAATACGTGAAGGAAAAAGTAAAAATGAGCTGATAAAAAGAAACAATAGCTCATGAAAAAAGCTCATAAACTGATACCTAGTCATCTTTTTGTCAACAAGATCCTCCCCGGTGGAGTCTTTGATTATGGAGTCGCCAGGTAGATGACTACAGTCAATTTTTGTATCCCTCTCTTGTCTACCATCAAGAGTTGGATCTATGTCGTTCTTCCCAGCGAACTCTTCAATCTGCTCAAATACGTCCCCAACATTGACGCCATTTATGTTATCACTCCAAAAGTCACCCTAGACTGTAATCAGGTGAGATTGGTAACATCAAATTTTTTGTAAATGTAAATGAATTTTTTAAAAGGTCAAATGAACAAGACTCAAAATAATAATGTTCCAACTCAGAAAACAGGGCTATCATGCACCAACAATCAAGGTCTTGGCTAACTTCAATCAGTAATTGGGAGTGAGTATTAATAGAGGCAATACTTTAATGAGAAGAATGTAGGGGCTGCTATAAATGTCAGGTCTACAGAAAGCCTAAGGAAGAAATATTCTTAACACAAGATCTTCTTGAGTTCAGAAACTAAGGAAGCTAAATAAACATCATGATAATATAACGATCAAACATCCATCATAATATCACCACAACCATTCATGTGAATCATTCAAAGCATGAACATTTAGCATCAGAAGAAAATAAGATGAAAGAGGAGTTGATTTCTATTAACCAAAATGTCTTAAATCCAATACATAGCCAGTTCACAATAACTTCATCAAAATATTACAGTCTTGGGGACCCTTCCTCAACCATCTGAACCTCCTTTAAACATTTGAGACATGTCTTTAAAACAAAAAAGGAAAAGAAATAGCTAGAGGTTCGAGATGGCCTTCCTCACATTGGATTATTCCAGAAACATCTATCCATATAACACCTATTCTAACAGTGATTTAACAAACTGCTATAAAAAGGAAAAAATGTTGGAAACTAATCCAACATGATTTAAATGACATGGTCTTCCTTGATGCACATTCCTTTACATTTCCAAACATCCTTCAGTGGTAAAACATTGTCATTATGCTTCCACCTATAAGCCTTTATATTCTCCATGTCATCAACCACTAACAAGAATGATAAGTCAAACTCCTTGAATCCAGGCGCTTGTTGGTAGCATCATTTGGTAGAGCCAAGCCTTTGTGTCTTTTGTGAAAGATTCAGTCTCTACCGAAAATTCGGTAGCACCTTCCTGTGTTTCCTATTCAGGAGATTTGGTATCGCACAGGAGAGTTGGTATCCCCCAGGAGATTTGGCAGTGCCCAGGATATTTGGCAACTCACTGTGAAATTCTTAGTGCACTCCCCTCTGCACATCCATGCATGAAGACGGTGGAACGGACGAGAAATTGGGAACATAATCATATATATCATGGCTACAGTTAGTTCTTCAACACCTGTAGAATCTTTAAACAACACTGCATTGACATCTCATCATGGCACCTTAGCGCTTCTGCATTTGGCTTGACATGTCGATTTTTACATGATCATCCTGCAAATCAGGCATTTACAATTTCACTGAGCACTGAACAACTAGAATGTTGGCTTAATTTATGGCTTGAATGTCGACTAGTGGCTTAGCTCATAGCTTGAGATTGTGGTTTGACTCATGGCCTGGTATTAGGATAGATTTGACTTGTAAGATAATGCATAGTTTGATCTAGGTTTAAGCCACTTTAAAGCACAGACCACCTCTTCTATCAAAGTCTATAAACTCATTTATTGAAAAGGAAACTAAAATAAAACATAGGGAAATCAACAAAATAAATATTTAGGAAAAACTACTAAGAGTTGGTTTCTGGTTATGTAGGTTAAAATGACAAAGGCCATAGGTGTTTGGAGAAAAATATTTATGAATTAAGACTCTTCCTAACTGAATGAGAAAATTGGAATTTATGAACTAGGGCAAATGAAAAAAAATATTTCAAAAGTTTAGCACAAGGATGCTAAAGACACTTAAGATTTCCATAAAAAATTGAGTATTAGATCACACCTCAACTTCCAGAGTCCTGTGATGTAGGAAATCCTGAGCATCAGATTGAATTACTCCAAGGAGAATGGTCACAGTTGGTCATTCACACAAAGCATCTGGAAGTGCAGTTGCGACAGTGTCAACAAGAAGCAGAGAAACAACCTCGGAAGTTGCAAGAATAGATGGAGAAGGTAGTTTTGGTAGGAAACAATGCTCGACCAACACTACACAAGTGCACAAATGAGTGCACAAAGATATTTTGAGAAGTCAGTGATTGGATGAGAATCATCGCTAGGCACAACCAGAATCTAGAGGACGTCCATGAAAAAATACAGTTGTTGAATGTGGAATTTGCGGTCACTATGGATCCACTCGAGAAACAAAAGAAATTCCACCAAATCTAGCAAGTGGATAATGAGTTGAACGCTCTGTTCGAGGCGCAATCCGTAGCTAAGAAGGAGCTACATGAATTTTGACCTATCGTTTAGAAAGTGTACATAAAAATGCATTAGGTAGATGCTAAAATAGACTCTAGATGGAACTCTTTAGTCACATCCAAGACAAAAGGATGTATCACAGATGCGACCCAAAAGTTCATAGTTGAGGCCTCACTCCTTTCCAGGAAGTGGCAGGATAAAATTGGGAGTTTCCAGGAAGTCAGAAAGTGGGCCTTAGAGTTGGTCCAAGAGTTGGGCCCTTCATTTGAAGAGGCAGAGAAAGAGAAATCGCAAGCAGAAGAGGAAAGTAAACGAAGAAGGAGGACAAGGGAAAGCAACAATTACTCCTAGAAGCTGTGAAAGAGCCAAGTACTTGACTCGAGGGCATGTCAAGTATTTTGGTCGGAGCCTGTTGGGCCCTTCATTTTTGTATTTAAAGATACACAAGAAGGACTACACTCCCATTTTTCGTTTAACAAGAGTTGCGTAAGATACAGAAGAAGTTGGACAGTGTAGCAAGGAAAAGAAACAGAAATCAGTTGTGAAAAGGGACAACGCAACAACAACGAAGAAAAATTAGTTACAACAGAACAATAGAGCATGTGAGCCCAAAGCCAGAAGATCCCACTCAACCTATATATCAGATGAATACTATTGTAAAAGGGTTGGGTTGGCTAGTGTTGATATGTTGAGTTTTACTGTTGTTAATCGAATGTTGTTGTTGGGTTTAGTTGAGAAAAGGTTCTGTAAATGTAATATGAATACAGTTTTGGGTAGATAGAGATTTGCGACATGAGTTTGAAGTCAGAAGTATGTAACAAAGTACTACTCAGTATCTCTAAGATTGTATTCGATAAGTTTTGAATATAATAGATGAAGAAGGACCTGAAATTTTGAAATATAATGTGTCATAATGTTTTTATGCTTATGCATTGTATCTTTACAATACTTCTTTATGTTTGATCAACTCAATATGTTGTCTCTTGTGTATGAATGATTTTCACAACTTAAGTATCTTTAGTTATTTTATGCATGAGTTCATATCTGTTCTATATTTGGTCTACCTTGCGCAAGATCATGATGAATCTTGAAGGCTCTGGGAACCCACCCAAGTATTCTCCTTTCCCTTCCCTATCCTTCTGTCTTGGTTATGCTTCGGGTGAGACTTCTTCTCTTCGAAGGAGATTAAAATTCCATCTCTCTAGACTACCCAGTACCTTTTGTTGTTAACCTGAGAAGGACCCTAGTCTGATCAATTCCGCACCAACACGTGATGTCATGGATTTTAAAGAATGTTAGAAAAATATTCTTTATTTGTTCCTTTGAACGAGTTTTATTTTCAGTGTAGTTCATGAACCAGGTTAAGGCATGATAATGCAATGCATCTTTGAATTGCGCTATCTAATTATCTTTGTTTTTAATATTATTTTCCTCCCAAAAATTTTCACATACAAACCAATGGCATTTTGGGTCTTCTTTACCTTCATAGATGGGGATATGATTGAGTCCCATTTTGAATTTATTGGTGGGGATACTTGGTTTTCTTGGTGCTTGAGTTACTACTGCTTTCGACTAATCCGTTGAATATTTTGGTTGGTTTTTTTCCACATCCAACGAAGGATGATACTCAAGTAATAGTTGTTTCTTCTCGAGTATGAAATATGCATCCTCAGTTTGGGAACTTTGATATTTGTATTCGACCAACCATCTTTCCATTGGTTGCGTCCCTTCTAGATTATAGTGAATTTATTCTCTTGATATTAGATGTAGTAGGAGGGTCGATTCGGTGAGGTATTTGATTTGAATAATCATATTGTCAACTTCTTTTCATTCAGGCTCAACAATCAATGCATCTCATAGGTTTCCTAGGTCATCCGTTATGTACCATAATCTTACCGATTGATCGTCAATATTTATCCTTTGTTGGAGAAATTCTCTTATCCTTGGAATCATTTTTGGTGTAGAAGATGTACATAAAGATGGTACAGATTCTTCATAGTCCATACTTTTTGTTTCATCGACCAGTTGATGGAGGTTCAACTGTGCATCATTGTATTTGTTGGGTGTCACCACAGATGTTGTTATTTCTAACACTAGTCGATCTCTATCTGACTCAAACTGCTCACATGCTCTGACTGGATGATCCTCCCCTGACATATTTATATTCAAATTTTTATTGTTCCACTGGTTACAGAGATATTCTCTTTTATGTTGTCTTTTATCCTATTCTATTTTCTATATATCCAAGGATTGCTTATGGGATTTCTTTCCTCTCAACGAAATTTGGGCTTGGGAAATGTTACTTCTTGTTCTTATGACATCTCAAAATATCTACCGACCCCCCATTACCGACCCAACTTACTCTAAGTTGGGAGCGTTGGACATGTTTATTTCTTTAAGAAGTAATCCCAAGATTCTCTTGTATCCTTTCACTTAGCATCAAGAAATGCTTCCCACCTTTCATCTCTTTCTTGGAAGTTTCTATTCAACAATGATGTGCCTAGTCTTGGTCGGTATTCGACAATATCATCGACTCCCTTGTCGAGAAGGAATTTGTGAAGAAGTTTAGGAACCATGCAGAAGAATCCATCATGCAATTTGGTGTATAATTTTTCTTTTATTTTGTCGAGGGATGTCCAATCTTCAACAGTTTGTTCTGAAATATAATCTTCAATAATTTGTTCAAGCCAGTCATGTAGGTTCGTTCTTTCTCCATTCGTCAAATTTAGTCATAACTCCTCATCGAATTTCAATATATGAAGCACCTGATTTGTTGATGTGCTGAACCAATGCTTATGGGATAGCTTCAAGAAATATTTCATGCATCTCTGAGAATAATCGCGACCTTTCTTTAGCTAGAGAGAGGTTATTCCTTCTTGCATAGTTTCTGATGTAGTTCTTGGTTTTTCATTCCCACCAGTCACATATGTCTTTCTAAGTTATCATTTATGTATACTTCTACATGCCTAAGTTCAGTACAACTGACAACATAGGCAATGTTGTAATCTAAGGGAAGGTAGAGAGTGTTACCAGTAGAACCTTACATAGCCATCATAGAGATACATGCATACACATATACATATAGAGATCGACATATATAAGTAATGAGATCCCAAATAAGAGTCCTTTTATTATATTATAGATAGTACACCACAATTACATATATCCTCTCCCATGAAGTTATCTGATCCTTCATGTGCTTATCTATTTATACCTCTAATAGGGAGTTATAACTGCTTAACTTCCTGGGTCGGTCGGTTAGTAGAGACTCTGACCTACTTCTACTTCTAGCTACACTGATCCACATGAAATTTCTAATTCGACTGTCAAGTATGCTCGATAAGGTCGACTAGCCCCTACAGCAGGTATCAAGAGACTTACTAACTACCTCAACTTGCCCATTTTCCTACGGGTAATATGGAGCTGAATGCTCCTACATAAAACCCAATTTTAATGTGAGTTTCAACATCATTGTTTTTTGGAAGTGACTACCATGGTCAGTGATAATATCTTTCAGAATGTCGAACCAGGTAATCACCTGATTGAAAATAAAAAGTGCAATAGTCTCACCATCACTTGTAAATGTAGGCATGGAATTTTCCCACTTTGTAAAGTAATAGATGACCACGATGATGTAATGATTCCCCCTAGATGAAGGTGAGTGGAATTTCATGAAATCAACACTCCACTTATTGAAAGGGTCGACAATGATGACTAGAAATAAGGGAGTAGGATGTGCATGCATTTTACAAGTAGAAACCTAACATTGGTGACATTTTTTTACCATCTCAATACAATATTTGAAGATCATCGACCAAAAATATCCAGCACGCACAATGTTTTGGGTTGTTTCCAACCTAGAGAGAATCACTACACATGCTCCATTGTGAGAGTCATTTAATAAGGACTCTTCTTCTTTGTGATTCAAACAAGGAAATAAAATCGAATCTACACCTAGATGATACATGACATCACTGATGATGAGATGATTTTTCTCTTGATAGTGAATGCATCGTCACTCATCTCTCGAATAATTCAAGGAGAAATTCAAAGTCTGGAGATATACTAGAATGTCTCCATACCAAGGATAATTAGAAGATATTGGGAATATGGATTCATCTATAAAGGAATCCTAAAACATTTCCTCTTTATCTTCCCTAGTAAACTCCGACATCAATTCCACAAAATAAATGAATTTTTGGACATTGTTGATGCGAATTCTATGTCAAATTATTTCAATATCACAATCCATTTTATGAATTCCCGGTCTATAATACGATGAGTCAAGACATACTAGAAAAGATTGACATCCACAATAATAGTAGTTTTACGGAGGATAATGTAATGTCAGAGTCTCTGGACAACATGGAAAGCTTCCAAATCTACTTTCTAAACATGTGAATATTACAACTCAACATCGAAGGTAATAAATGACATGCTCGATAAGTGCATCATCTTCTTGCACAAAAATCATACATACGATTGATTCAGACACCGCTAGGTACAAAAAGAAGTCATTAGTAAAATCAGTTGGGCTAAGGAGAAGGGCATACATTAATTCCTTTTTCCATGCATCAAAAGATATTTGTGCATAAGTATCCCATTCAAAAGGGACACATTTTTTTAGCAAAATCGTGAAACCCTTAGTGATCTGAGCATAGTTAGCAATGAAGCGAGGAAGGAAATTTGATTTTCTTGGGAGACTTTGAAGTTGACAAATAGCACGCAAGGGAGGAAACTAAACTACCGCCTCAACCTTTAAAGGGTCCACTGTGATCCCTTTGTTTGAAATGATAAAGCTAAGAAAACGCCCCGAAGTAACACAAAATTTGCATTTATGTGGATTCAACCATATGTGATAATAACAACATCTCTAGAACACAAGGTGGAGGTGATTTAGATGATCAAATATACAACGAGAATGAGTAGCTAGATCGTGTAAATATGCCTCAACAATGTGTTTCATGTCATGGAAGGAAAATTTCATGGCCTATTGGAAGGTAGCCCCAACATTTTTAAGACCAAAAGGAATTTTTCAGTATGCAAACGTTCCCCAAGGATAATTAAATGTGGTTTTATGTTTATCCTCAGGTATAATTTGGATCTGATTGTAGCCAGATAATCCATCCATAAATGAGAAGATCTCGCTACCCACACACTCATTGATAATTTGATCAATAAACAATGTCGGTAGGTTGTCCTTTGGACAAGCCTTATTTAAATCTCTAAAATCCATACATACACAAATGATTCCTTGATTTTCCTCAACAAGAACAAGGTTTGATACCCATTCAGTAAGTGAAACTAGATATATGAAACCCGCTTTGAAGAGATTCTCTATCTCATTCTTTATGGTTGCTTCCTTCCTAGGGTTAACCTACCTCAAATTTTGTCGAATAGGATTAGCATTAGGATAAGTCCTTATTTCATTCCCACCAATTCTAGGATCTATACATGGAATGTCCTCGTACAACCAAGCAAGAAATGTCACAAAATTCCTTAAACAAGGCAGTATAACTATGGATCTCTTTGAGAGAACAATCTACACCAATGAACACATTTTCCACGACATTGGGATCATTTGATATGTTAATAGGAGTTATTTCCCAAATATTATCCATGTTCCCTTCAACATAAACACCATGCTTTACTAAAGGGTTCACGGTCCTATCAACATTATCGTTCATGTGGACATGGAAATATCCTCTTTAAATGCAATCCACATTTAGAAGGAAATATGATCGATGATGTAAATCCTATTAAGGCCTTTTTGGACCCGTCATTTTCTCTAGAATAGCCTCATCAGAGGGTAATACTGTCTCAAGAACATATGGAAAATGAGAAGAGTTAACTACCCAAATGGGTGTTGTAATATCATCAACTTCCTGTGTCTGAAGAAGAGTTGGATGAGAGTCTGCAGTGGCCCTTTGTATGGATTGATAGGAAATCTATGATATAGACAATGGAATTTCCATTCCAACATGATTGAGCCCTTCTATTGAACTGTACGGGGTTGGTAGAATCCAAGGATCCTCAAACTATGCCATTCAAAAATGGTACACTTTGGACATGGGAACCAATGAGCTCGAGCTAGATGGATTGGAGTTGATGTACAAAATTGGCCCTGGGATACTAAAAGTTCCATCAATGAAGACTACTTCCCAATACCAATATTTTATATCAGCATTTGGGAACCATTTATTAATGAGACACTAGATCCCACCCGTGCAACTGAATCCAAATGACTAAAATACAACTGGTCAATTGTCATGAATTTTTCTTCACGAGGAAAAAAAATAACTTGGAAAATCGAAGATACAAAAAAATCCATGGCATAAGTCCAACCGTGACATAAAAAAAGGTTGTAATCGAGTGGAGCGTCAACTACTTCTACTTAGGGTGTTCCTTGCTCCTTGAACCAGACTCAAGATTATCATAATTACGTTCTCAAGTCTATAGATAGGAATATGAGTTAATCATGTTGACATTTTATGATGTTCCATCAAGTGGAGAGGCACCTTGGTTAGCCCCTACTTACTCCCATCATTAGTTAAAGATCCCGAAGCCATATTTTTTCCATGAGGAAACAGATTGGTCAACACAGTAGGTTGTTGTTGTGCTAACAATACTTGGGCTTCTTCCATCTCGGGGAACTCATGAGTGAGACGGTTTTCCTTGCAAAGATTACAAGGAAAGTTAACCTTCTTCTTTTTTTTCTTTCCCCCACCAGAACTAGATTTTGTCTTATCGACATTCTTATTATTAGTTCCCCATCCATTTTTATCCTTACCCTTTTTCTTCCCTCCAGGTTGTTGGGTACCTTTTGGGTTCGTCATTTTCACATTATGTACATCTGACGTTTGGGAGGGTTCGGTCGAAGTAGCAGATTTACTGCACACAAAATCTTGGAATGAGAGTTGTCTCATTTGATTTGAGACCAAGTCTGTGAGTGATCTTTGAATGGAACCAATGATGTCATCAAAATGAGGTATGTGAATCGGTTTGGGAGGGTTAGTATTTGATTGTGACACATCTGGTATGATTTCACAAAGGATCCCATACTGAGAGTAAATAATATCTAGTTTTTGGGCCCTAAATATAGCTTCTTCCTGCATATTTACTCCAGAAGTGGAAACATCCTTGGAGATATTATGAAACAAGGAATTCAAAAACCACTCCAAGAGGAACTTTATAGGGATGGCCTCCTTAATCATTATCATTCTCCTCTTCCACTCCTGAATATGGTAATATATATGAGTGGATTTATTTTTCCGAAAATTCGACAGCAAATTAGTTTCAACATCGTAGTGAACTAGGAGTTTAAAGTGATTAAGAAAGACTAAAGCCAAATCATGAAATGTGTGATAGGCTTCCTCCTTCAATTCAATATACCACTTGGTAGTGACTCCAGTGAGAGTATGAGGAAAGAGGTGTAATTGAATAGAATCATTATTCAACGAGTTGGAAAAACACCATAGGTGGAAATTCGTGACATGGTCATCAAGACCCTCACCAAATTTTCCTTCGAACTTGGGAATATCTGAAAGAATTTTGGTTGGGACCGATGGCCAATTAGGATCATGAAAAAATGGGTCATTCATCAACTTTGAAAGATCTGGAAAATTAAGGTTTTCCAGGAAGCATAGCCTTGGTTGTTTCATCGTACTCCAACTTCTGGAGGAATTCCCCCAGGTTGGTTGGAGTAAGGAAACAAATAAAAATGAATATTTTTCTTGAAAGATAGAGTTTTTATAATAAGGTTGAAATACCTAACTGTAAGGAGTTAATACGCCCCCCCCAAAATGGTTTCCAAACTGAGAAAGGTGGTTCCAATTCAATTTGTTAAGCCCTAATATTGGCTCATTACCCCTTAATTGGGGCATATTATATTAGTAATGTTATTTTATTTATGTCATCTTTAGGCCATTAGTTGTAATTATACCTCCTAGTCTCCTATATATACCAAAGAGAAATTTTCATTTTGAATCATCTTGTACTTGAACATTTAAGTGGGGTAAAAGGAGGTTGCCCCCTCAAAGAGGCTTATTATATGAAATTATACCTTTTTCAATCCGTTGAGTACTTTTTCTGAGGATTTTCTATGCTATATTGATATTTGGTTCTTAACATATGGTATCAAAGCTCGAGGTCTTGGGGTTTCGCTGCTACATCTGAGACACCTTGGAATTTTTGCTATAAATGGTTTTCTACAATGTTTCAGAAGGAACGGCTTGGAGGATATTTAGTAGATGGATCAAGGTACGTTGGGTTAAAAATTAAGCTCATGAGGCATTATACTTTTGGAGATACAGCCTGCACACGATAGGGTTTTGGAGTCATCCTGAAATGAGTCATTGCGGAATTTTCGCTATAAATGCTTTTACGTAACGTTTTAGACTTTGAACTTCGGAGGATATTTATAGAAATTATTAAGGCAGTGTTGGTAAAATTTTCAGCTTCTGGGTCATCTTAAATTTGTAGATACACCCTGTGTAATATAGGGTATCTAACTAGTCCTATTGACTAGTCTCAAGAAGGTGTTCCAGGTAAAACAACAATAACTTCTTCCTAGATTATCCAAATTGAGTGGGACTAGTTTCATTGGATCATGGTCAGTCTATAGTATTTCTAGTGCTAGTTTCAGAATTTCATATCAATTATTTTGTGTGGGGCACGCTATACAAGTGATATCTCTTGGAAAGGACAAAAATCAGCAAGTTGTGGGGAAGTTACCGTAATTTCCATTTGGCACATCCAATTTTGATCAGACCTGTGGCATTGTAGAGAATAAATATCAGCGAACTACATAAAATAATTTTTCATACCCAGAAGGGCGTAAACTTGGGAGATACAATAGAAGAAATATTGTCTAGAAGAACCACCTCAAAATAAAGGTTCAAAAGTGATACTTGGCCAACATGCCACCAAAAAAGGGAACTTCTACAACAAATAAGCCTCCAGAAAATCCTACTTGGACTCTTGATGAAGGTGAAGAAATGCGTAGGGACATGAATGATTTACAAAAGAAGATAGTAAGAAAATATGAACTACAAGAGATGATGGAGGGTTTATAAGGGGAGATCATGGAAGTATTGAAAAATTTCGTAACAGGGAAGACACCTGAAAGTGAAAATGCATCCCATGAAATTTATGATGAGGACACAAGGAAGGTGAATCAAGAATGGAGAAACTCCAACTTTGGTTTGAATACCAACCACGTTCCTAAGATTGATATGAGGAAGTTTGATGGCAAGGACCCAATCACATGGATACTTCAGATGGAGCAATTCTTTGATCTTCATAATGTGCCACATACACAAAAGGTTCGAATTGCTTCTTTATAGTTAGAACCTAATAAATTTCTATGGTATCGATGGCTTTGTTCTCGCAAATCACTCATCAATTGGACAATTTTCATGGAAGAAATGATAGCACACTATGAGGATACAAGGAGCAATACCTTCTTTAGCCAATTGATAAATCTCAAGCAAAAGGGTTCAGTTACCGAGCACATTGAGAACTTCCAAAGATTGAATATAAAGGTAA
>ML777022.1:2868380-2909683 GCA_009831015.1 Picea engelmannii
ACAGTTGCCACCGCATTCATGGAGATAGTTCAAAAGCTACATGGCAGCCCAAAGATTATTGTAAGTGACAGAGATCCCATCTTCACTGGACATTTTTGGACATAATTATTTTCTTGTTTGGGTACTCAATTGGCTCATATCTCTTCCTATCATCCTCAATCTGATGGAAAAACCGAGATAGTGAACAAATGTTTGGAAGGCTACCTTCGTTTCTTTTTCTCTGATAAACAAACACAATGGTTCAAATGGTTACCCTTGGCAGAATGGTGGTATAACACTTCCTTTCATACTGCAAAAAAAATGACACCATTTATGGCACTTTATGGATACCACCCACCTTCCATCACTTCTTCTCTAAAAGAAAAATCTAAGGTTCAAGTAGTGGAAGATCACATCGAGAATCAACAACAAGTTCTCCAAATCTTAAAGGACAACCTGACCATGGCACGGAATCACATGAAACAACAAGCAGATCAACATTGTAGTGAAAGAAGTTTTGAAGTAGGGGATTGGGTGTTTTTAAGACTACAACCATACAAATAGATGTCCCTCAAGCAAGCCAATAAGGATAATAAATTATCAATGAAGTACTATGGCCCTTATAAGGTGTTGCAAAAGATTGGTACTATGGCATACAAATTGGAGTTGCTTGCATCTTCATGAGTACACCCAGTTTTCCATATTTCATGCTTAAAGAAGGTTATAGGCAACAAGATCCCAGTTCAAACTATATTTCCAGAACTTGACGAGGAAGGAAAAATCATATTGGAGCCTGAAGCCATCACCAACACAAGAATTCGCCAGCTAAGGAATAGATCCATTTCAGAGTATCTCATTAAATGGACGAAACTACTGGCTAAAGATTCCACTTGGGAAGATGAGTCTTTTATACAAAAGCATCCAGAGTTACTCAAGTGTTGCAGACAACACTTGTCTCAAGGGGAGGGACATGTTAAGCCCTAATATTGGCTCATTACCCCTTAATTGGGGCATATTATATTAGTAATGTTATTTTATTTATGTCGGCTTTAGGCCATTAGTTGTAATTATACCTCCTAGTCTCCTATATATACCAAGGAGACATTTTCATTTTGAATCATCTTGTACTTGAACATTTAAGTGGGGTAAAAGGAGGTTGCCCCCTCAAAGAGTCTTATTATCTGAAATTATATCTTTTTCAAGGCGTTGAGTACTTTTTTTTGAGGATTTTCTATGCTATATTGATATTTGGTTCTTAACACAATTCCCCTTGCATTGGGATGGATCCAAGCGAGGGGTTGCAAGATTATTGGAAAGGGTTTCCCCCTAGAGACACCCCTGATGAGGGAAAATGATTTCTCCCAAACCTGTAGAAGAATGTGATGGGGATGGATGTACATGACATGCTAACAGACTGAAATCCATAACTCAGAGAAGGGACCCACCCCATCATGATATTTGGGATAGTGGATGGAAAAAAACCACTCCTGATTGAGGGGATTGACAGAGAGATATACCCCTTGCCCCACATAAAATATTGGAGGGGATTCTAAGAACTCTCGACACCAACATTATAAACTTGGGAAGTCTGTTGAAATGCATCTGACACATTCTTCATGCCAAATGATGACATTCCAAATGTAAAAGTATTATACACTAAAGGTAGTGACGTGGCCACACTGAAAGGTTGAGTGGACCTGACTATCAATGACACAAAGTTGTTGACCAACGTGGCTATTGTGTATATAACCATGTTATTTGTTTGGTTAGAGATTCAAGGAGGAAGGATTCCTATAGATATGATTGCCAATGTGGGGGTTGAAGGGGATCTTGACCCAAACACTTCTGAAGTGCCTTCCATTATGTCCCACCGAAGAGGGAGACTATGAACAAAGTACAAACTAGGAGTTGTAATTTACAAAACAACTAGACTATCAAATATAATTAACAAAGGATTTATCGAACAAACTAAACCTTTGTCTTAGAGATCCGATATATGCGTAATTTCTAGTGCAAGAAGGGTTTGTCTCTATGTCTTCAATTTCTACAAATTCAACTGGACCAACCGATATAAAAGTGTCAGTTGGATCGATTCGACACCTCTGAGGAGGGGGGGAAGAATTTATAAAAACGTGTTCAAGGGGAAGACATTAAACTCTCCGCAGTCAATGGAGTGGATATTATCCACTTTAAATAAAAAATTCAAGGTGTTGGCCAACACACTCACCTTAGTCCTCTATGCATAGAGAGAACACCACTATAAATAAAAATACCTAAAATATACAAACCAAGAAAATGAATTTTCCAATATCCTAACTCAGGTGGATTCGGTCTTGAGATTGTAATAGAAACAAAGTGATGTAAGGACCTTCCGGTTGAAGGAATGGGTCGATTAAGTCCCATGAACCAATGAATGAAGAAGTGATAAATATTTACCCCAACCCCCACTAACTAGCCTTATCCAATGAAAGTACCCTCGCTTTGCAAGGCCCCCTCCATCAATACTAAAATATGTGAAAAGGAATTTTTTTTAGGTACTAAGAGAAACCCCCTATAGTCATCTATGATATACCTAGTAAAATCAACTAGGGATACCAACTCACAGTTATTGTCCAAGGGGTATAGTAAACAATCAAGATCGAACATATGGGCAGGGTAATAAAGCCCAAAGCTTCAAAAGCACTGCCTCTCATGGAGGTAAGGGAACTGGAGAAACCCTCAAATCTGATCTTTCCACTATGCTTTGTCAATATTTGGAGGGGTAATCTCCTTGGATCTCCTTCACATGACCTCTTGTAATCCTATGTTAGGGGTGGCTCCTAGCTATACTTATACAAAAATTGGATTTGACTCTCCCTATTACAGACTCCTACATTTTCTTTGGGATGGTCGTGGAGAGTTTACTCTCCAATTTAATCTAAGGCCTTAGAGTAAGCTATTGGTGAACCCTAGAAAAAAGTTACTAATTGAACCCCAGAAAAAGGAATGGACGTGAAACTTAGTGATGTGTATTAACACTTGCAGAAACAATAAAAATTACACTTTAAGAATATTTTTGATATGAAAACTAGATAAATTCTTCAAAAGAAGGAAGTGTAAGATATAGATATTAATGTACTTATTCTTCAAAGAAATGTTTCCTTTTCAATGCAATGAAAATGAAAATATTTCAATTTCAATGCAATGCATATGTAAATATTTCAGTTTCAATACAATGCACAATTATATTGAAATCTAAAACAACTTATGAAATGCACTAAGTTAATGAAAAATGCAAATTTTTCACTTTTCACTCTATATGATAACGATGCACTCTAGAAACTAATCCTAAATGAAAACTCAAATATTTTGTTTTTATGAAAAGTACAAGAGTGAATTCCAAAAGAAAACATGCATACAATGAACCTTTTATTTTTAAATGAAAATACAAAGGGAAAGGAAGAAAGTTCACAAGCATATTCTCTTACACTTCCATTTATATAACTAAATCAAGAAAATAATAACGTAGAGGGAAAGAAAGACTACAATAGATGACAAAACACTCTATAAATAACTGTAGAACAAGTCAGAGTGTAGTATACACCTGGTGAATCTTTCTAAATACCAAGAACCATCAAAATACAAAAAGAAACCTCGATATACAAGAAAGTTGATTTTTTTTTTGACTTTTCTTATAATTTTGAAATGAAAGAAACAGTTTCTAAAAGAAAAAAAAATCCCCAAAGACTCACAAGATCTAGGAAGACCCTACAGTACCACAATCCAACTTCCAGTGGTCTGAGCAAAAGAGAAAACTCAATACCAGAACATGTACGATACTGTCTCACTGATAAGAAGCACATGTATGCAACTGCATTTAGTAAAAGACGTGTATGTACATGCTTGTACTCAAATAAAATTGCGTACACCCAATAAAAACCCCTCAAACTTGAGATAAAAGAGTATAGAAGACTCAGGAAGGATTGCAAAAATTAAGAGAATGCTAAATAATGGTCATAGACATAGAAAATGCTTCAAAAGATATACAAACCACAAGTACCCCTAATGACCGAAAAGAATGAGAATCACCAGTATGGTAACCAATTATGTTACGAAAAACAATGTACTATGGATATGAGTCAGGGCCACAAAAAATGGATACCCTAAAAGACCACTTGTAGAGTCAAATCAAGCAATCAATTGAGAATATCTACTTTGCAATAACTAAATTTCAAGGGAAAGAGAATAGAACAAACCTGGATTTCGATGTTTCATGTCGATCCCACATGAAATTTTTTTCTCCAACACTCTTATACAACAAACATTTGAAATATATTGCACACAAAGAGATGAGGAACTTCTAAGAGGTAGTTATCTGATAATCAAATAAAGCATGAACATTACAACTTTCATAATAGATTCAAATTAGGAGATATAAAATATACTAAAAACATGAACCAACATGTGAAATTGGATGAGAACGAGATATATTTTATTATGAACAACATAAAAAATTTGTTACAACTTGTAACCATTGCGACACAACCCCGAAACTAGACTCCAAGTTCCTCCACCCAAGGCTAGAGATGGTCAATAATAGCTCCAATATTTTGTGCTCAAATAGGTCCAAAGAAGGTTAAGGATTCCTCTTTGAAAAGATAGGGAGAATGCAACTTATTAAAACAAGGGTTTCCATATGGAAGGGAAAATCTCAAATGCAAGGGGAAAAGGTGATCCGGGTGGATATGAGAACACTCAGAATTTAATCATCTCGGATGTTTTTAAAAAAAAAATCATTGCATAGAGCTATACTTGAGCTTTCCAATAGTGTTCAAATCGCCTCAAATGAAGGTCGTATGAGAAAATTACGACCTTTCAAAGTTTTGATGAAACATGGAAAAATTGGAAAAAGGGAGTGCCATGTGGCACCACTGGAAGGGTGACACGTGGCATCCATATAGGTCATATAATGCTAACATGGAAGGTACAAAGACAACATAGTTAGCATATCGTAAAGTGGCATGGAACATAGGTGGACCAATTGGAATTGGACACATGGAATGATTGTATAGGTGGAGGTTGTTGGACCCTTTGTTTTTGTAGAAGACTTGATTTTGTGGAAATATCATAGTATTGCAGCAAAAGAAGAGAAAACTAGCGGAAGGCTACGACTAGCAGAAAATAGTGAAGTGCAATGGAAATCCAATGGAAAGTGATGTGTTGGAATGATAGCATGAAAATAAAACATGAGCCAGCTGGAAAGAATAGTGGAAGAAGCTAGAACATTCAAGAGAATGCTAGAAGAAGGAAGAATCAAGAAAGCCTAACATCCAAATGAAGAAATAAAAAAGTTCGTGGAAAAAATTGATAGCGAGGAGTTACGTAATGGTTTGGGAAAAAGTTAGTTGAGGATTAGTTGGTTGATGAGTCGTTCTAGATTTTGTTGTGAATCGTTATCATTCTTACGAATTGTTGTTCTTTCTAGCTCTTCATTGGTGTATTGATTTCAGAGTTACAAATACTATAAATTCTTGTTGTGATCATACTAGCTCTAGGAAAACCATGTACTAAGTTTACAGTCGATATACTCTTCTTTGTATAAGATTGAAATGAAGCTATGTATCAGATGTTATGAAATGATATTAATATAAGAGATGATTGGATCCTTAAAATTAAGATAAATGATGTATGTATCTTGATGAACTATGTATGTTTCTTTTGTTCAAGTCTTTGTTATGCATATTGGATCTCTTCACTACATACATGTAATTGTTGATCTATCTAGTTACTTTACTTTCTGTAGATATGTTCATGTATGAAGTAGGCATCATTGTATGTGTTGTGTAACTACATTTTTACTATGTCTACCCCGTTTATCGTCCCAACACCATGATCGATTAGCTGGGTTTTGTTATTCCTACAACTGCATTCTCTTCAACCTCACTCCATTTTACATAAGTCTCTATAGTGCTTCGGGTGAGACCTCATTCCCTTGCAGAAGGTTGAATATGTCAGTTCTCTATACTACAACAGTGGATTTTTTGGCAAACTCCAAGAACCCTAGCCTCCAATCATGCACCAAAAAATGGTTCTACTATTGGGACCTAGTTTCTGAGTGAGATTTTAGAGGATGCAACATCATATTTTCAAGTCACACATTGATAGGTGGTGGGAACAAAGGTGTGAAGAGTTCATATTTCAAGAAAATGAGTTACGACATAAGAGTTTCAGGTTTGTGAAGGACATAGTCTATTATTTTGAGACAACCAGTGATCAATACAAAATATTCTAGATTTGGTTTCCATAGGAAGTCTTTTAGTGGATTGATCGATTACAAGAAGCACCTAAGTTTAATTATCGAGTAAAGAGAAGGCTCCGTTGGAACACTACACAACTAGCTTCCCTCCATTGATTGGATCACCTGATTTGGTGTGCAATTGATTTTTGGGTCAAGACTACACTAGACAGATACATCATTGCATTTGCTGCAGAGAACCACTAGTCTTTTTCGAAAGAAGAAGCGATGTTTTACAAAAGCCCTTGAGGAAGAGTATTGTGGAAAATTCCTCTGTGGATGAAGATTTTGTTGGTGGAAGAAGGAATGCTTCCTATTTTGTCAGGGGATATGGACATGTAAACCCCTGCACATGAGGGGTGGGTGATTCAGGAGAAGGGTTCATGAGTTAGGTTACGCAAGTTCTTGAAATATGGGGGATCATCATCATTGTGAGAAAAGTTCTAGAGATGAACTCGCTCTAATAAGGGTTGTTATGATTGAAAAGAATTGGTGAGAGAAGATGAGAAATTCACTCAAGAGGTTAGATCAGGCATGAAAGATGATTGGCCTTGAGAGAAGACATAGGAAAGAACTGGACAAGTTGTGAGAGTTGAAGATACGTGAAATATTGACCAGTCATTGGTTGAAGGAAATATTTGGGGAGAACGATGAAATTTATAAAGGAATCATAAATGAAAGAGTTAGGATAGATGAGGGATTTAGGATTGGTGCCATTTCAGGAGAACAAGACTCAATCATAATCATTGAAGGAGATTCGAGACACTTAGGTCTTTCTACACTAGAAGATGTTGAGTCTTTTCAAGGAAATGGTACAGTGTTGCACAACTATGTGACCCCCCCCATATGAAATAGTTCAATTCCAAAATAAAATGAAGCAACCTTGGAATACCCCACCCTCAACGCCTTCTACAAATATGGTAAATTCTACACCGAATCCTGCAACAATTTCTATTTTTTCTCACATTTATAATACAATATGTTCAAATTATAGTAGTAGTGGAAGTGGAGAAAGTTATTCAACTCTAGTACATCCAGGGCCATCATGATTTATATTGATAGGATCCCCCAATTCTCTAATGGGAACTCAACATGTAGGTTCACTCACCCAATACCAGGAATTTTGGGGTAAAGGGGATGAGGATGTTGAGCAACATTGGTTCTTATGTGAGGTATCTAGAGGTCCCATAGAACTCTAGATGTCAATAAACTAGTCGAATTCCATACCACATTGAGAGGTGGAGCATTAAAAATGGTACATGAATTTCATTGAGCCTGAGAATACCCAAGGGACTCCCTCGAGAAAAACCTTTAATCTTATCAATTAGGTTTCTGTGGTGAGAGATTTGTTCAGAGCATGTCAGAAGAACCACAGTGACGGTGCTTTTGAGAGGTTGTCAAGAAAAAGAAAAGAATAATAGATATAATGAGACGTTTCGGATCCACAACAGGATCCATCTTCAGGACAAAAAAGCCTGAGGAAAAATAAGAGAGGAGCCTTTAATAAATAGTGAAAAGTGAACCCTAGGTTTGGGGAGGTTTTTCAAATTAGGTATTTAATTAATGAATTAAGATGATAACCCGATGGTGTTAATTAAATTTTAAGCTAAGAATAGGCTAAATTTTAGGGTTGACCCTATTATTAAAATTAATTTTAATATTAATTTTGTTTTAATAAAGGTTAAATTAAGGTTAATATTTTTATAATAGTGGTTGTCTTTTGAGGATGTTAATATGGTTAATATTAAATTAACTAAGCGTTACTAGCAATCTAGGGTTAAAAAAGGCTAAAAATTGGTTAATGTTATTAATATTAAATTTTATGATAAATATAGGCTAAATTTAGGGTCAGTCACATGGTGTTAGTATTAATATTAAATTAAATATAGGTTAAAATAAGGTTGATTTAATGAGGTGGCACACTAGCAAGCTAGGGTTAATGTTATTAAAATTAAATTTCTATGTTAAATATAGGCTAGAAAAATTGATTTTATGTTAATTATAGGTTAGATTAAGGTTGTTGACAAGATCTCAAAAGCACCGTCACTGTGGTTCTTCCGACATGCTCTGAACAAACCTTTAATCTTGCTCAGGTCAAATAAATATTTATTGCAGAGTTTGGCCTACCTTAATCTAAACAATATACCCTCTCTGACTTGCAGGAGATCAAGTAGAGATACTATGAGTCTTCTTGGGAGTACAACCAATTATTCAAAGATGCAATCGCGAAGCTAGAAAACCCAATTCATGAGAATCACTAGCATGAATTCAAGGGATTTTTCCTTTGACTAGGATTCCATTAAATCAACAAAGACTCTTCACTTTAGGTGAAGCATTAGAATAGGGCATGAAAATTGAAGCAATGGCCAGATACCCTTTGAATTTGTGCATGATGAATTCCCCAGAGAATAATAATATTTCACAACTCCAGAACCAAATTTCCACATTGACTAATAATATTCAGGAGTTGGCTCTACCTATATGAGGTCGACCATAGGTTTGGTGCACTGGTTGCTACATCGAAGGTCATACGGTTACAGATTGTGCAAGATCGTGGGGTGAAGGAGATGTGAGCCACCCCATGCCTCCACCACTAGTTGGACCATCAAGAGGTGTTGCACAAGTTTCAATTACGACACCATTCCATGCACCTATGAAATTATAGACCTTCCTGACTCAACAAGGGGGTCAACCCAACGAGTGTTCTGAGATTTGTATACACTATGGAAATTCTATGAGACGCTGCCCCATTTTACAGAAATATACATTTGTCTCGAATACGGTGTACCGTGAATTTTGTGGGGGGGCTACCCATACCTCCAAGAAATGTTGTTAGTTATATTCTCTTGCACATAGACTATACCAGTATATCTTTAGGATTGACAAATCTCCTCAAGGTTTTGGAGGAGGCCGTAGAGGTGAAGGAGCTTTCAGAGGAGGTTGAGCTAGCAGTAGAGGACCCTCTCGTTGCTACAACTGTGACGATCGGGGCCACCTTGTAAGGGACTTCCCACATCCCAAGAGACCATGGTGTGCACACTATCGAAACAATACCTATTCTACTGAGGACCTTTCTGACCTGATCATACGATGGGAAGATCGTGCAAGACAAAGGGGAGCCAATTTGATAAACTCATAACCTAGGACAATTTCAGAAAAGAGGCAACCCAACATTCATGTTATAACAAGGGGAGGCGCCAAGGCAGGTGCCAATGTTGAACATATTAATCGAGCTCAGATTCAAAAGGTAGTTCCTAAACCCCCATATGATCATGTGCAACAAGAGGATTTTTTTTAGGATGTAGTAGAATTGTTCCGCTATATGTCTAACTCTACGATACCATAAGTTGTAAATCCAAGCTATATCCCTCCTTATCAAGTTGTGGAAAAGTTGGTCCCATCCAAGGGCCTATCATATGATTCAAACAACACTATTTCCTTATGGTTGCAACTCTGTTTTGATGTCCTGAACAATCAACACCTTACCCAGAAGTTTTGGAACACCATTAGCATAGCTCTAGGAGTTGAGGGAAATGTATAGGGATCTATAGTTTTTAATATTCCCGAGAGGAATGCAGGATGAATACAGAGACAAAAGAAGAGATCAGGACATGAGTTCAAACTAAATGCCCATATTGATGATTATGAAATTAATGATGCCATACTAAATTTGGGCTCATATGTTAATATCCTACCAAAGAAAATGTGGGAAGCTATGGGAAAAGCCATGTTGGTCTATTCCCCAATTCAATTGTGCTTGGTGAACTAGTATTTTATTTACCCAGTAGGGAGGCTAGAAAATGTGGAAGTAGATCTATCCATATTCAAGAATGTTGTTTACTTCGAGGTATTTGAGATCATGGAGGATAATGATCCATATCCACCCTTTCTTGGATTTTTTTAGGAATACGACAATTATGTTGTGATTGAATTGAAGAAGGAATCCATGACCTTCAAAGCGGATGGTATGAAAGTGGTTCAACCTTTAGATTTTAACCGAGGACCATGATACACTAAACCCTCATAAGACAACATGGAAACTGATGCCTTGGATCATTTGTATACTGTGACTAAAGGAAACCATGTAGACTACAATAATCCTATTGCGAATGGTTCAATCAATGGGAGAAGTATTCAATCTGTTGGGGAATATTCAAATGACACTTTTGAAAACTAGCAGCAGGGATGATACAAAAATTTATCAATAATATGCACCACTATTTGAGAAGCTAGGTGGATAGGAACTGAAATCCATGAGCATCCAATATATGACGGTTTCTCTCATTTACACACTTTTTTGGTCGAAATGGAAGAAAACTTTGGGGTGGAACAAATGATTTCGACACTTGATATCTCTTTTTGATCCTCCTCAGATCGTTGGCGGGCCACCCACAAAAGTAACCTACCTTTGTGGGAGGATATTGAGCTTTCCATGTAGCACCAATTTATCCCTCCTTCCCAATAGAGTCAAGACAATCGATACTAGAAACTAAAGACTCCCGTTCTTACCCTCGACACATATGATGGATATTCAGATCCACATGAGCATGTTGTGCACTATGTTAGAGTGTGGACAACCATGCAACTACCCTGGGGATTTTGGGTACACCAATTTTTTCATTCATTCAGACCAATCCACACAATTTGGTATATACATGAAGAAACCTAAAGGAAAACACATTGTTGGGATGTCCTTCAATGTCAATTTTACAAGGCTTTCTCTTTTACAGGTAAGCCCCTTGAACTCACTTTAGCATTGGAGCAACTTAAATCTTGTTATTCATAGATAAGTTCAAACCCACCTATCCCCCTATAGTTTTATCTACGCATAAACACCTACTATGTTCTAGCTTTCACCCATATATTGAGCCAACAAATCATGTCATTGCGCCACTACATATATACTATAGTGTTGGAAATAGACCAAAGCGGAAAGAAAGGTGATTTTCGGAAAGAAAGAATGCATGAGGAAAGCGACAGCTGGAAGGAAGAACAACATGCGTGCATGCAAGGAAGACCTAACAACATCAGGTTTAGGGTTTTTGCAGCGTATTGTAATGGCTGAAGAGACAAAAGCATATAAATATAGATATCGAGGTATCATAGAGGGGTTTAGAGTATTATTGAGTTTAGCTAGTTATCTATGAGTTGTTACGATATGCAATATTTTGTTGTATGACCTATTTTGGTAAGTTTTTGAGCTAGGGAGGACAAAGGAGGGAATATATTGAGGGTTACATCGTAGGCTGAGGAGCCTAGTGTGATCTAGTCCACCTCATATAGATCTTACCCAACTGAGAAGAATTGTAATGCGTATGGCACTATAGATGTGGGAATACTATAATAAAAGAGCCAAGAGCCAAATATTTGTGGAAGTAGCCCAGGAGGGGGTGAACCAAGATAACCTCTATTTTATGTGATGAATGCATGCATATCTTTATTATCTTTAGTATTTATTGTTATGTTTAATGAATGAGTCTCTATATTTCCTGCATATTCACAATTGATAGTATATTGTATTTACAAGTTATAATAGTGGTTCAATATACAGTTCTCATATCTCTCACTCAATCCTAGGCTATAAACAAATGAGTATTACAAACACCCATTAAATCTATCTCAGGTGAGACTGCACAGCGCATTCTATGTGTTGTTTTGCCTTCTGGTTTACCAGGAGAGCCGATAGTTTTAAAGGTTTTGTTCGAAACCCGAACATAAATAAACCTTGGGTCAATAAGATCAGATAGTATATAGGAGAGAGTAAAAAAACAAATGGTTCTTTCTAGAAAACTAAAAACAAAGGCTCCATGAAGTTTCCATGAGAAGATGTGCACGAATAGACCACGCAGTAAGATGGGTCGGCACAAAGATAAGGGAACCACCTAGTTTCCATGAAGTAAATGACTTGGAAACCTTCTTGACAGAGTATGAAGATGAAGTCTTGGAGAATCAAAGACTATTGGCACTTGATATAGCACTCAAGGCCACACCTGTAAGATGGCGGGGAACACACAAAGAGACAATTACAATATGGTACCAATGTAAGTGATCAGTACGCATAAGGTTCGACGCAAAATAGAAAGACAACAAGCAACATAATGACGATGGACAGGGGGCACCAACGGAACACTTGGAGAAGTGCATAATGTTGTGGAAATTGATACCCCCATAGGAATGGCCTCAACATTTCATACACACTCTAGAGGGAATACCAGCGAACTGGTACACAGACCAAGAATTTTGCAAGGGAACTGTGACCTGGACGACATTGTAATAGAAGTTTACAGTCACTTTTTCATTTGAATATGAAAACCCCAACATATATGCAGCTCTTAAATAGATAATAGGCATGGTATTCATCAAGGAACCTGAAGTCAAGCTCTTAACATAAGAGAAACAATGGAACAAACAAACATTTAAGGAACTGTTGGAATGTTACTATGTGCAAGAGCAAGAACTAGATGAAGACGATCCACGTGATATTCAGATCGAAGAAGAAAAAGGTGAAAGATAATTGGAGGGTCCACCGATAGAATAAGAAGTTATTGCCATGTTGATCAAGGTAAATAAATTTAACATTGGGACAATTGAGCATCCCAAAATTGCCATCATTGAAGACTACTGGGATGAGCAAACACTGGAAAGAATAGCATAGCTATTGCGCGAATACAATGACCTGTTTTCCACAAAATTTACAGAGATGAAGGGTATATCCAAAGAGCTAGGAGAAATGAAGATACCGCTCATACCTTAAGAGAGACCGATTAGACAACGACCATACAGACTGAACCCAGTATATAAGAAGAAATTCAAAGCTGAGATCGACAGGATGCTCGAAGCTAGAATCATAGAACCGGTCGAAGAATCAGAATGGATAAGCCTGATGGTAGTGCAGGACAAAAAAAAAGGAGGAATAAGGATATGCATCGACTTGAGGAAGTTGAACGATGCATTCCTACATGACCCGTTCCCTACACCTTTCACGAATGAAGTGTTAGAGAACATAGGTGGAGATGAAGCTTACTCATTTACTGATGGATTCTCAGGCTACCATCAGATCAAGATAAGACCACTTTTTCAATAGAATGGGGATCCTACCAGTACACAGTCATGTTGTTTGGACTGAAAAACGCACCAACAATATTTTCCAGAGTAGTTATCTCTGTATTTAAGGAATTCATATACCATTTTCTCGAGGTATACCGGGATGATTGGAAAATCCATAGTTTGTTGAAAGATCATGTATAAGTATTATGGCTGATGTTAGAAAGATGCATGCAGTTCCAGACATCATTGAACATAAATAAATTCATATTTGGAACATTGTTTGGGATACTAGTGGGCCACATAGTATGCAAACAAGGTGTACTAGTAGATCTTGCAAAGATTGTAGTAATTGTTAACTTACCACCACCAAAAACAGTCTGTCAACTAAGAGCGACATTGGGACACATAGGATAATACATGAAATTATCAAAGGGTACATGCACATTAATGCACCAATGGAAAATCTATTAAGAAAGGATACAAAGTTTTAGTGGAACGACGAGTGTCAACATGGTCTGGATACCCTGAAGGAAAATATGGTCACCGTGCCAATATTAGTATTTCCAGACTGGGAGAAGACATTCCACGTGCATGTAGATGCATCAGCCATAGCACTTGGATATATATTGGCACAACCAGGAGCAAGAGACTTGGATCACTCAATAGAATTTGCTAGTAGAAAGTTATCAGAGTCAGAACAAAACTATAAAACTATAGAAAGGGAAAGCCTAACTATGGTCTATGCACTGCAGAAGTTCATAAATTACTTATTGGGAAAACACTCTAAGATGTTCATAGATCGCTCAGCCCTGAAATACCTAGTCAGAAATCAAGGGACAAATTTTGGCATGGTAGACACATCAAGAAGAAAACCTTTAAGGAGGGAGATCTAGTACTAATGTATGACAACAAATCATGTCAACACCTAGGAAAGATCAGAATGCACTAGTTGGTACCGTATGAAGTAAAAACTATTACAGATGGAGGAGAACTATAGTTGAAAGAATTATCAGGTGCAAAAATCATAGGTATGATCAATGGGAGGCGACTAAAGTTGTACAAGGACAGTTTACCACCCACCACGCTAAAAAAAAAAAAAAGCATATATAAAAAAAAATAAGAGAGGCACAGTGCACCGAAAGAAGAAATCACGCATGATTAGGGACACAATATTGATAAGGATAAGGCTAACGGCCAGGTCAAAAGGGAAACACGTGGGAAATGGAAAGATGGAAAAAGTAGTACGAAATGATGAAGTTATGGGGAATTGAATGTCGGAAAGGACCGATGGGACGCCGCGTTAATAGCGCCAAATGGAGATGGCGAGGGAGAGTAATAGAAAGTATGAAGGGATCGAAGGTTCATTGAACCCGTCATAAAGGAAACTACATCAACAAGTTTCATACGATGCCCATACAAATCATGGACGAAGGAGAAAACAGTTTATTATGACACTGGAGAAGAAACAGAGAGAGAGAGAGCATACAGAGCACAGAGCGGAGTCCATACATCTCACATAGACCATTCAAGCTTATAAAAACTTCGACATTCACCACCATGGCACTTCCGAAGAAAGAAGAATCAAGCCAGAGTGCCAGACAACCCATAGTTAGAACCAGGTCATGGGTACAATTGGAAGAAGGAGAACAACAACCGTCGGAGATCATCAATATCGACGAAATCCCATCTCCAGACACAACATTGGTGAACCCCACACCTATGGTGGAAGAAGCCCAACAACCAACATTGGAGGGCACAAATATAGATAGATATACATAGGCACAAAAGTAATAGAACTAGGACACAAAAACCCTGAAGGAGGCTCAACCAGAGAACACCGAAGTAGCTCCGAGAGTCAATGAAATAATGTTGAATTTGGAAGCAGCAGTCGAACCAGGTGAATCTCAAACAACTGTCTCAAACCACCCACCAGAAGGAATAGTAGAATATGTCATAGGCTGGCCAGAGTGGTATTCCGAAGAACAAAAAGGAGTTGCTGGAACCTCAAGCCATCCACCACTGAAGAAATATAAGCAGCAGGTACCTAGGTCACCTCGCAAGCAACCTGTCACAACCTTCGTTCTACCGCATATACAATATGGGGTACAGGCGGAATCAATCTTGCTAGGGCACATTGAAAAGCTAAAATACTCAGACCAGGATGTAACAGACATAGACAAGTTTTCAGAATTTTCAAAGAGAGTATACCTAGAGATTGTGGGCACAAATCCGGTTGGGGAACTGATTGATCAACCACTCCAATGGGCAACAGGATTGGAAAAAATAAGGATTTTAGGTCTTCTAGACCTACCAAACTTTGGTAGAGGACATCATGCAAGCGGGTGCGTCAAACAATTGTTGGAAGTCAAACATGGCAGGGACATATTGTTAGACAAGCTCGTCTCGATAGAGGTATAGCTTATTGCGAACATAACAGGGTTTCCATCCTGTGACATGGATCCATCGCAATTTCTTGATGAAAAATCCAAGGAGAAATCACTAGCGGAAGATATGAAGAAGAAGTATGGTACCGACAAGGGGAAATGAGGAATCATTATCAAGAGGATCAACGATGTCACGACATAGATGGGCGCAAAAATATTAGCTTGTAATATACTAAGAAAATGTCACAGGGAGGAAGTTTTGGCTGGGGTTGTAGTAGTTGCAGATCAGTGTTTTGAGGGCACCACAATGAGCTGGGAACCCTATCTCTTGAGCTTGTTCCTGGATGACTACAAGGATGCATAGGATCTAGGAACAAAGTTTCACTATTCATGGCTAATCATGTTAATAGCCTTTATGGGATGGAGGGTACCAAGATATGTAACTTTTGTTACCAGAACCAAACCTAACCAAGGAGCGAGATATGTATTGTAGAAATACACATCGGATGCTAGGCACAAAATGATGAACGGGTCCATATTTGAAGGATACCTACATGACCTGCATGAAGCCATATCCAACATGTGGAGGATCACACCAGAGTTTGTCGCACAGTACCGGGACATCGACAACTTCAAGTCCACATGGCATACAATGTGGATACGGACATGGAAGGATCTCGATAATAAGTGGCTACAAATGCGCTACTGTATCACATAGGGAAACATTGACATGGTGATCAAAGACTAGAAAGATGAATGGAAGATTCCAGTCCTGAACCAAGACGTGTCGGAAAAGAAAATAGAAGAGGAGGCAGGGAAAGAGGAAACATTGCCTTAGGAAGTCCAAGTGCCCAAGAAATGAAGGACGAGCTAGAAGAAAATAACACAGACAAAGAAGGAGGCATCTAAGACAAGGACCTAGAAGGGGAAAAAGAACACTACACAACTGGCTCAAGTGTAGCAGAATTAGGCCGAGGTAGCGTAGGGGACCGCACCAAGTCCCAAATCACAGGAACCAGGTGGGAATTAGAGACCATCCATGCAGATAGGAGGAGCGCGCAAGAAGATGAAGGCACAAAGAACACCTCCATACTATACGATCACAATGGATGATGGAGAAATGATAGTGCGAATGGTCCAAGATTGTCTATCTGAGGATTTTGACAACGCTACGCACCATAGGGACATGATTCAAGAGACATTGGAAGACATGAGACATTTCCTCAAGAAAATTGGGGAAGTGTAGACAACAAGAAACAACATGGGAAGAGGGCCATCAGCACCACAGACAGAGGAAATATTGGAAGAAGGCGAGCGCGATACACTTCATACAATACTGCAGTCGAGCACAACATTCTACATCACACCAAGTATGTTGCGCATGGATGAGATCATGGGATAGACATCCCTAAAGGAATTAAGCCAAATCCAATTAGTATTTCCGTGGATACCATCCAAGACTCTACACAAATTGCAAGTGAGCACTACCCATGCGGTACAATCTCATGTAGACAGAGACTTAGCTGAATTGCAACAGGAAATAGAGAAGTGGGACATGTTGGAAATAATATTTGAGCAGGCTAAGTTCGAAACCCAAGAGGAAAGGGAGCATAGGAATGGATTGGAGAAGAAATTCGCAGGAACATACGAGAATATTCCAAAGACCGCGCAGACATATGAACTTACAACAACATAAAAGATTGATCAGATTTTATAGTCAATCAATCAATATCAGAAGGATATCAGGAATCTCCATGAGCATCTCACACCCACTACTCCACCAACAGTAAAGGAGAAAAGGAATTAGGAAGTAGTAGAAAAGATACAAGAGATAGAGTGATAGGTTAGCACAACAACTGACTTGTTAGAGAATGCAACACAACTTTGGACAAAGCTAGAGGAGGATCAAAAATTCCAAAAGTGGGACAAGGAAGAAGAAAGGATAAGTGTAGCTATCTAGGACCTCAGGAAGAGGCATAAGACAATGTCCATCACAGAGCACATAAAAGGGGTGTAGGACATGAATAAACTGTAGACAAAACTCACCATTGCCCAAACACAGAAGAAGGAGAGTCAGGCTCAAATGGAACCATTTCAAGAGCAGGTAGCAGAAGTCCTGACATAGGCAGAGGAAGCCAAGACAGATATAGCACAGAGCCAGGTAGAGTGCGTGGAACTTATCAGTGAAACAATTGCAGTCTAGATAGTGGACACACTCAAGGAGAAGACTGCACAGGCACAAACATAGGAAACAAAACTCAAGGAAAAGTTCCAGGTAGTTACCAGGGAGATCAAATATTTGTTTTAGGTGGCTCAGGATGAGCCACATGTCAGTGTTGGGGGCCTGTTCGAAGTAGACCAAAGAAGAAAGAAAGGATATTTTGGGAAAGAAATAATGCACGAGGAAAGTGACAGCTGGAAGGAAGAACATCGTGCGTGCATGCAGGGAAGACCTAACGACATTAGGGTTAGGGTTTTTGCAGCGTATTGTAATGGCTGAAGAGACAGAAACATACAAATATAGATATCGAGGTATCATAGAGGGGTTTAGAGTATTATCGAGTTTAGATAGTTATCTATGATTTGTTAAGATATGTAATATTTTGATGTATGACCTATTTTGGGTAAGTTTTTGAGCTAGAGAGGACGAAAGAGGGAAGATCTTGAGGGTTAGATCACAGGCCGAGGATCCTAGTGTGATCTAGTCCGCCTCATATAGATCTTACCCAATTGAGAAGAATTGTATCGCGTCCAGCGCTATATATGCAGAAATACTATAATAAGAGAGCCAAGAGCCAAATCTTTGTGGATGTAGCCCAGGAGGAGGTGAACCACGACAACATCTGTGTTATTTGATGAATGCATGCATATATTTATTATCTTCAATAGTTATTGTAATGTTTAATGAATGAGTCACTATATTTCATGCATATTCGCAATTGATGATATATTGTGTTTACAAGTTATAATAGTGGTTCAATATACAATTCTCAGATCTCACACTCAATCCTAGGCTATAAACACATGAGTATTACAGCCACCCATTAAATATATCTTGGGTGAGACTACGCAACACATTCTATGCGTTGTGTTGCCTTTTGGTTTACCAGGAGGGACAATAGTTTTAGAGGTTTTGTTGGAAACCCGAACATACATGAACCATGGGTCAATAAGCTAAGACAATATATAGGAGAGAGTAAACCAACATGTAGTAAGGTTGATACTACCCCATATGATCCCTAATATTTATAATACCTTAGGAATATATCCTTTAATGAATCTATAGGCACTAGGACTATTTAGGACACCATTTCGCCTGAATCTAGTAGCTCCTACACTAACCCTTTGAAGTTGTGCAAGGTTAATATAAAAAGTATAGAGAATCCCAAGGTATAATCTATAGGGGATTATTGGGATGAATAGATCATGAATGAAACTCAGGACCTATTGAGGGAATATGAGGACCTATTCTCTGCAAACTTCTTGGAGCTGAAGGGAATTAAGGGATATATAGGAGAAATGAGAATTGAACTAAATCCTAACTGATCAAGATTTTATGAGTAGAACGAAATGAATATAGATATATTTTATTAACACATATATTCAATGAAGAATAATAGAAATACAGTAAAAATTCTATTTTATTAATAAAGAAATATGTTGAAACTGCAAAATGCAGACTGAAACAAGCTTGCTAGAATGGTGGCGGCTTATCTCTGAGAAGATATGTGACGACTGCGTTCATTCGTAATAAGATGATTACAATGAGGCTCCTAGAACATTTTTTACAATAAATATGAATGTCAAAACCATACACATCCAAAAACCTAAGCCTAAGAGATGAAGCACCAAGAGTCATGTGGGCCTCGTTGGGGTAAGTTGGTACATCAACTTCCCGGGTTCATAACTTTTGCATAAGAAATTTGTTTTAGGCACATGATAACCCATTGGAAAGGTATATATGAGGACTACATATGATTCCATCATACTTTAACTCCATCTAAATTCTAACTGTGGTGATCCCTAAAAACATTGTTTAGGGCCTCAAAATGACCCTGGAAGTTCAGGACGCAAAAACTAGACAAAAACTGCCAAACTGGAAAACTGCCAAGATGAGCCAGTTGGAATAGGTGGGTGGAAACCGATATCCACATGGATCAATACTCCCCCCTTAGGAATAAATTTTATCCATTGTGTTGATTTTCCCCTTCAAACGTGAGTAACTTTCTATTGAATTTGGCCCCGAGTGTGCCACTTTCCTTGGTGCAGGAGTTTCCCTTCTTTGACAACCTGATAAAGTTGGATCCTCTGTTGTCGAGTACCCTTAACATGTGTGTCCATGACATGATCAATAGATGAATGTTACATGTAGTAAAGGTTGAGATCTGTTGGTGTAAATGTTTCTACTATCTTTGAGGTGTCCATTAATGGTGGGAAATATGGCCGAAGGAGATACACATTGAACAATCAATGCAAGCCAAGGAAGAGGGGAATTTGAGCTCAAAATAATTGTCACCCAAAGCCTTGGTGATGGTGTAAGGTTCATAGCGGAGTGGATGAAGTTCCGATGGGGAATTTTAAGGCATTCTTTCTACAAGTGCAACCAAACTTTGTCTCCCACCTGGAACTTGTGTCGCACCCGATGTTGATCATGGAGTTGCGTGTACTTGGCATTGGATTTATATAAAATATTTTGAACCTATTGGTGGATGTGTTGGATCTGCTTGATGAAACAAGTGTCTTTTTCATCTTTCAGCTTAAGCATGGGATGAGTCTTCCTGGGTGGCCGCAAGGGGTAGTGCAACATCCATGGGACCCAATGGTTGAAATCCCATCCCCACTTGAAAAGGGATATGGTTGATTGAGCTATGTATGGCTCTATTTTAGTTGTCCTGAACATAGGGAAGACTCTCATCCCATGTGCAGGGTTTCTTGTAATTGTACATGCGCATGATATGCACGATCATACGATTGACGACCTTGGTTTGGCCATCCATATGGGGGTGGAAGGAAGTGGATTTGGTGAGCTTGGTGACCAGAGGCTCGACCAGAATGTGATAAGGAATCAACTGTCCCGATCTGAGATAATGGTTTTTGGTATTCCAAAATGTACCCACACTCATTCAAAGAAGATATTGGCAGTGGTCTCCACTGTGATGCTCTTTTTGCAGGTGACGAGAACACCATCTTAGAAAAGCGATCAACAACCAAAAAAACACAGTTGGTGGATGAAAGGCCCGATATGCAATCCATTGAGATGGATTCCCATGGCCTATCAAGAGTAGGCATAGGGATGTACATGCCTTGTTTCTTAGTGTCTAGTTTGGAAATAGTGTAATGCAGGACCTGATATACTTGTTGACATCCTTTCGAAGTTTTAGTTAGTATAAATGTTGTTGCAACACTTGCACTGTCGTTTCTACGCTAAAGTGTCCTGACACCCAACTATAGTGGGCTTCCCAGATCAGCTTTTCTCTCTTTCTTGATGGAATGCATAGATGACCCAGATAGCACAACAACCCATCCTAAATATGGAAATCAGTGACAGTTGTGTTTGCGCCCAACATCTGGTAGGTGGTGGCAAAGTCAGGATATTTCTGATAAAGTTGGGGCCATCTGGAGGTCTTGTGATTGCAATATTCTAGCACCATGGTGAGTGCTACGACTAGATTTCAGTTAAGGAAATCAATGATGTGGTTGGTACTTCATGTCTTATACTTGATGTTGAGGTGGAACTATTGCAAATATGTGGACCAATTATGATGGTGGTCATTCTGGAATTTTTCTTATTTCTTTATGAACTGCAACGACTTATGATCAGTGTGGATGACTATCTCCTTCCTGAGAATGTAATGCCTCCATTGGCAGTAGGATTGCACAATAGAGTACATTTATTTGTCGTAAGTAGGTTACTTATGGATAGAATCTGATAGTGTCTCACTATGATAGGCCACGGGGTCGCCATACTGAGTGAGAACTACACCAACAGAATAGCCTGAAGCATCTGTCTCGATCTCAAAGGGTTGTTGCAGGTCGGGTAATGAAAGAACTGGGGCTGAGTACAAGTGTTGCTTCAAATCATTGAACGATTGTTGTTGGGACATGCCCCACACAAATTTTTCCTTACCACCACCCCTAGTTACTTGGTTGAGGGCCCATGCAATATGGGAGAATCCAAACACGAACTGCAATAGAAATTACCAAGGCCTAAGAAGTTTCAAAGCTCAGCGAGTGTGGTTGGGGTTGGCCAATCACTAATGACCTGGATACTGGCTGGATCCACATGCACACCATTCTTATAAACTATGTTTCCTAGGTACTGGACCCTATCCATTCTAAAAGATAATTTATCCAAGTTGGCATATGTTGGCACAGGAGCAGACCCAGGGTTCAATGCTTAACAATGCACCAACAAAAACCTAACTATCGGCCCTTTCGGCAACATCTGCGAAGAAGAAAAAGTGTCACCCGAGGTAGAAGTGGGGAGGGTTACAGGATGTAGGTGTCTGTAACCAGGTTGGGACATAGATCTATGACAAGATCACTTCGCAGGATAGTCTATTAACACTTAGGAAGTAACATGCATTAGTTTCTTAACTTAATTAACACCATATAACATAATCCAAGATAGATCAACACAGTAACAACAAATGACAATATACCTTGAGCACTTAGCACTTAGTATTATAAGTTAAATATAGCATTCATTTACCCTTAACACAAGTAAAGCACTTAAGCTACAAAAGATATATCTATTGCACATCATAATCAAAGAACTAAGCAAATTCATAACATAAATAACATATCACAAAGAAAACTATGAGACACCAAATATACGTGGTCCACCCTAGGGTGGGGTTACGTTCACAAACCGCTTCAGCTATTTATTATCTACTGATATATTACATTTAGTCGCTCCTGTTCACTAAGCCAGAGAGTTGATCTTCCCACAAGCCTGGATATCCGTGCACTAAGCACTAGATCCTCCTTGAAAAACTAGGTCAATGCATAGAGCCAACTCTCTATCGAGCACAAAGCCTTAATGCACATAGTTTCCTTTGCACAAAGAAATTCGAACTACTTGCACTTAGCTACTTTTACAATACATTATTCTTTATTTATACTTTTACAAACCTTTACAATAAGTCCTAAACATGGGAAAACCCCATGTTCCGACATCCCATAAACCCGTTACAAAACCCTTGAGGACCCTTTACTGGGTCCACATAACCCTAAAAAATGGGTGAGATCCACGATCTCATCTCCTCCTAGGCACTCCTTCTTTTACCAACATGTCGAAGTACAAATGTGGGCCAAATCTGACCAAAGTTTCTTCAAAACTTGGTTGAGGGCTAATAGGCCCCCCATTGTAACATCCCTGTTTCCCTAGCTTGTAATTAATCATAAAATAGGATTACCATGCTAAGGCATGTGGACAGTGTAAATGTATTATTGTTTGAGTTTCCAATAATTGAATGTGGGGGTGAAGCGTTGAAAGTACTAGCCATGATATCACTAGAGGAAAGAATGTGAAAACTATAAGAGATGGATCATTATATCAAATAACCCCAAATTTCCCTTGATGGGGGTAATAATCTCTTTCGGATCCCAAGCAGAAAAACCAATTAATTAAGAAAGGACCAGTGGTTGAATTATCAACCACTCCCATGAATGGAAGCATGGTATTATTGCAGAATGTCAACCTGAGGTACCAGTGGTTATGATAGACCAAGCTAACCTGAGTTCCCTTATGACAGAAGGAGAAAGATGGGTCAAGAACCATCCTGGGGAAAAGATATAAGAAAATTGGTAAGGAGAATGTGATATCTCTCCAGCATATGAGGAACAGAAGGCCGCAAGCTTGATGCCGAGTGAGAATCTAATAAACCTCACCCAGGGAAATAACATAGAAGGAAATCTCTAAAAGTTTGCAGAGAATAGAACCCGAGTGGAAGCTGAAATAGAGAAATAATCCTTGAGAACTGCAAGAGTTCCCTGGTGATATCATGGCTTGGCACCAGGGTGGTCAGAGTGCTAAGAATGAATGCCTCTGAGCCTATGGTTAGGTGGAAGGATGAACATCCACAGTCAGTTAGTTGACTACCACTTGTAATAGATAAGTAATCACATATCTTGTGTATTTAAGTGGTACCATGAATTAAAGTTGGATATCCTATGAATGTTGCAGGGATGGATATGTTTTTGTAATGATTTATACTATACCCTTTTTGTGTTTTCTTGATAGTGTAATTAGGCAAGTAGGAAATTGTATGAATTGGACGTGTTTTTATACTTGTAAATGCTTGTGTCCTGTGGTGGCTTAAGCGAGAGCCACGAACTGCAAGTTCATCGACTGTGGGCATAGTTTCATGTATCCATGTCGACCCTCCCAGTCATTCTGAGTCTCTTGGAGGATGGAGTTTGTTAATCTCAAGAGAGGTAGTGAAGATATGCACAGGCTCTCTGTGAGGCAAGCAGATACTGAGAACCACTTAAGTTCTAGACTTGATGAAGGAGTGCAGGAGTTCTGCAGAAGACTCTTCTAAGTGTTAAGTTCAGGAGAAAGAGTGAAACACTCTTAAATCCTTCATAACTGACGAAGCTCAGGAAGGATAGTGAGATTCAAGTATCAAAAGGGAATATCCTTTCATTTCAAAGATGAACGGACGAGACATTTCGGGAGGATCCAAGGTCTGTCACGACCGCTAGATTGGAAGAAGGATCACATGCGTTAACGCCTCGACTCCTTCAGTCTTTGCAAGATCAATGAATTTTGGTAATCATCATGAAGGGTATGGATCCTCCAAAACCTGAAGTCGCGATGTGATCTAGACTATAGATCCAAGGATCTATTGGGACCCACCTTGACCGTCAGATATGTGAGTGCGGAGTTCGCATGATGGGAGAATCACGCGTTGGTGCGATTAAGATTCTGAAACCCGAAGTTTCGATGTGATCTGGACTATTGGATCGAGGAAGGTCATGGAGCATTGATCTGATGTGAGAATATTAACACAAGGAGTATGTGGGAATTCAAAATTCCCTAAGGACCAAGCTCAGAAGAGACTAGCGCTTGTCAAAAGCGCAGATGAGGTCCAAGAGGCAAAAATTTTTCAAGTTTGTAATCTCAGGAGGGAAGTGGAAGTCAAGACCCATACATTAGGGATCACATGAAGTAAATCTAAGGTTCAGACCTTCAAAACGTCTGGAATATTCCAAGTGAGGGAAGAAAGTGAAAGCTTAAGAGGAGGAGAAACAATGATCGTTGGATCGAGCACTATGAAAGATATGGACCACTAGGATCCACGTCCAGACAATTAGAAAATATCTTAGGAGGAGATCAGATATGGGTTGTAAGATCTAAGCACGAGGACCAACAGTCATTGGATCCCAAGGAAATTGCACGAGGCTTAACCCTTTGAAAGAGTGCAGGAGAGTGGACTTGCGAAGTCCCGAAGTTTTGAATTCTATTGGAACTGTCCAACGTCAGGGTTGATACGTGGCATAAGATCCACAACTTCAGAGGTTTGTGGAAAAGGAGGAGGGAAAAAAAGTGAATTAAATCCTGGTTGTTGATCACCAGGGGATACATGTCAAGAGATCATGTATTTCGGGTAAAAGCACTCCAGAGAAATGGGTGCATAAGAGTTGAAACTCCCGAAGCCTGGAGAGATGAAGTACTGAAGTGCCAAAGTAACGGAGAGCCAAAGGGCCAGAGCGTCGAAGTGCCAAAGCAATGAAGGACCGAAGAGATGAAGAGTCGAAGGTCTCTGAACCATTATATCCAGAGAGACACATGGTGATGGATCGCAAGCTTCAGGTAAATTTCATTGGAGTTTTAGTTGAGAATTGAGATTCCCGAACCCTAAAGACCCAAAGTGAATCTAGACTGCTAGATCCAGAGGGATGTGTGGAAATGGATCATGGAATCTGAAGAAATCTCAATTGTCTGATCATCCAAAGTAGATATCAGTCGTCAGATCATCTGAACTAAATCTCAAGCGTCGGATCGTCCGAGGTGAATCTGGACCATATGATCTAGAATAGATGTGGCATAGATCGGTGGATTCCAGATAAAGTCTCGAAGTAATTCATAGCCATCATATCAAGAGGACAGGTGGCATAAATCTATATATTTCAAGTAAATACCCGAAGAAAACCTCAACTGTCCAATTCAAGTGGACACGCGGAAAGAATACTCTTACTTCGAGGGGAAGTGAAGTTTGAGATTTGAGATCTTAGAAGTCTGGAGACCTGAAGGAAATCATGACTGTTGATCGAGCAAAGGGGACACAGGACCGTTGATCTAGTTGAAAGGTCAAACCCTCAAAGAAGAGGCAGAGATGCTAATTGAGATAGACAGGTGTCCAGAAATTGTCGACTCCAGAAGATTGATGTACGGAAGAAAGGAAAGTGTGAGACTTGAGAATTCCAAAGTCCAGAATTTTGAAACAAATCATAGTCATTGATTTGCAAGAGGTCAAATCAGATACGTAGCTTTGAAAGGGATAGATCTCAGTCATCATTTAAGAGGTGCCATCAAAATCGTGAGATCGATGGTCCCATAGAATTGTGGGGATTGGAGATGCATGAACTTTAAAAAGTTAAGGGCAGGCTGCAATCCAAACCACGATTTTGAAGAAAGGACATGTGGAGGTTCGAGGAGAATTGTGGGTCGAAAGGTATTTTTGTTTCAAATCGCCTTTTTCTGTGCCCACAATTGTGTGTTTGCATGAGGTTATTTCCCAAGGTCAGCTCAAGGAGGGGCTTATCAGAAAAGGGGCTAGCACCCAAACTCAGATATTTCCCAAGTGTGAAGGGAAGGTCGCGGGTACCATTAGACCTGCACCCGGAAGTCAAAACGGTGTGCGTTTAATTATAGAGTGAGACCATCAGGGTCTCAAAGAGTCGCTGGATTCAGAATTAGAGATACTTGATCGGGAGGTCGGACTGGTTACCCGAGTTCCCAAATTAGAAACCATGGATGGAGAATCTATCCTTTAATAAAAGAGAAATTTTTTATGCCCCATCATCACTCAGGTCCAGATAATGCTTCTTCAAAAGCCTCGAGCATAACTCAAGCTGCCTCGACTTGCTACTTCACCTGAGCCTCCTGCTCAATGAGCTCTTGGATTGTCTGATCCATAACAGGCCCTTCCAAGCATTGTTCTATTGCTGCAATTACTTGATCTAGTTATGAGCCATGTCCATCAATCTCCTTGAACACCTTGCAGGCTTCATCCTGCACAATTTGTAGGTTCTATGTTAATTATATTACCTTACCCTGGAGGGAAGTGATCTGTTTCTTCGACTTATCCTCTCGTTCTTCTATTAGTCAGTCTATTTTCCTAGCTATGAAATCCCTTAATTCTTCCTTTTTCTTTTCTGTAGCTTCTTCCTCTACTTTCCTTCTGATCTGATCCTTTTCAATCCAAGTCTTACCTACAAATAGTGGGAAAGGGGCTTTGTCCCCAACAAACCTAATGACTTCAAATTCTTCTTCAGTCGATGTTCCATGAAAAATAATAGGTACAATAATTACTCTTCCACATAAAGTTATCGTCTTACCCTTAAACAAGACTATCCTTCCTAAAGAAGGTACCCCAGTAGGCTTTCCAAAAATTTCCCAAGTTTCTTTTGTCATAATATTCACTTGTGTTTCTTCATCCAAGACAAAGTCTATGTCGAATTATTCTATTCTTGCACTTATGTGTTGTTTTGCTTTCAATATTTCTGGTAAATTGACATCTTTATGAACATCAATAATTTCTTTCAATTGTAATAACATAATCTAAACTTCCTCTCACCCTTTCTCTTTATGACTTTATAATATTCCCTTAGTCTCTTGACTTTCTTCATAGTTTTCTTGTCTTATGATCATTCTTTCAACATTAGCAATAATCCTTGGATAATCCTCAACCTCATGACCAACAATATTACAACAAAGAAAAATAGGGCCTACCTCAGGACATTCATTAGAAATATGTCCCAACCTTCTACAATTATAACACAAAGTCAATCCTCTTTTTCTCTTAAATGTTCCCCAACCTTTTCTGTACTGCACACTTCCCCTAGGATCATAGTGTTGGACCTGCAATCTACAAAAATTCTTTCTAGGTTCTTGCATCCACTTATTAGTCCAAAAACACTTTCTATGCATAGGAATAACATATCTTTCTTCATTTTCATTAAATTCACTCAAATCAACTTTTTCTTTCAAACTAGGATAAAATCTATCAAACATACTTAAGTTCATTCTTTCAAAACAAACATTTTCACTTATATTTCTCTTTCCAAAGAACAAAGCTTGCTTCTTTAGGATCTTGCCTATTTTCTTCAAATCAACTTACTTTCTTAGCACAAAGTTTCAAAAGTCAAGTAGAGTGTTGCGCACTTCAGCAATAGATATACACACATAGCTACTCTTTTTCTTTACTTTAGTTCCCAACAATCACAGTTCCAGGTCCCAACAACGGAACCATTTTTTGGCACAAGGGAAGATCCAGGGTTCAACGCTTAACAATGCACCAGAAAAACCCCGACTACCGACCCTTTCAGAAACACTTGTGAAGCATGCGAAGTCTCACCCGAGGTAGAAGTAGGGGGGGTTACAGGACGCAGGTATCTGTAACTAGGCTGGGACACATATATGTGATAAGATCACTTCACATGATAGTCTATTAATGGTTGGGAAGTGACATGCATTAGTTTCTTAACTTAATTAACACCACAGAACATAATCCAAGATAGATCGGTGCAGTAACAACAAATGACAATATACCCTTAGAACTTAGCACTTAGCATTATAAGTTAAATCTAGCATTCATTTACCCTTAACACAAGTAAAGAACTTAAGATACAAAAGATCTATCTATTGAAAATCATAATAAAAGAAATAAGAAGATTCATAATAGAAATAACATAGTACAAAGAAAACTATGAGACACCAGATATACGTGTTTCACCCTAGGGTGGGGCTACGTCCACAAACCACTTCACCTCTTTATTATCTGTTGAGATCTTACATTCAATTGCTCTTGTGCACTAAGCCACAAAGTCGAGATTTGTACAATCCTGGAGATCCATGCACTAAGCACTAGATCCTCCTTCCAAAACTAGGTCAATGCACATATCCAACTCTCTATTGAGCACAAATCCTTAATTCACATACATTCCTTTGCACAAAGAAATTCGAACTAATTTCACTTAGCTACTTCTACAATACATTGTTCTTTATTTATACTTTTAAAAACCTTTACAATAAGTCATAAACATGGGAAAACCCCATGGCCCAACATCCCATAATGATTTAGGTGGATATCAGTGGCCACCCACCTTTTCCAACTGGCTCAAAACAATTTTTTGGCAATTTTGGTAATTTAATATTTTTAGCAGTTTTCGGATCCTGAAACTTCCAGAGCCGTTTTGAGGCCCTAAATGACAATTTTTGGGAAAATGGGGAGCAACATGGAAGTTCCTTTGATGTTTCTCACACAAAATTTTTAGTCCTCAGATATATCTTTCTAATGAGGTATTGAGCGTGTCAAACGTAGATCATATGAAAAAGTTACGACAACGGGAAGTTAATGTACTAACTTACCCAAACGGGGCCCACATGACTTTCGGCGCTTCATCTCCTAGGGTTAGGTTTTGGATGTCTAGGGTTTTTGACATTCCTGTTTATTGTAAAAATTCCTTCATAGTCTCATTGTAACCATATTCTTGTGAATGAGTGCAACCATCACATTTCTTCTCAGAGATAAGTCGCCACAATTCCAGGAAGCTTGTTTTCCGCTACATTTTATAGTTTCATCTTATGTCCTTATTGAATAGAAAACCAGTTTTATTGTATCTCTGTTATTATGTGTTAAGAACCTATTAATAATTTGTATTCATTTCATTCTGCTCATAAAATCTAGATCAATGGTATCAGAGTGGTGCTCCTTGTCATCTTAATGCATGTCCCACACGAGGTCGAAGTACAAAGAGTTGAGTCTCGAGCTTGTTTCTCTTGAGGACAAAAGCTCTCACATGCCCAAGCGACCTCTCATGGAAGGATAAAATAAATATGACGAGACATGAGATCCTTTCAAAAAATTTCTTGAGGAATCCCTCATGCAACAAAGGAACGAGATTATGGATAGTTTCACGCAAATCCTTCGACGACTACCAATAGGCGACACATATTTTTCGAGCAGAGGCGTCGCCCCCTTCAAGGTACAAATAAAATTTGAAATTCCCATATTTGAAGGTCAGATAGACGCAGATGCTATAGACAAGTGGTTGAATGTACTAAAAGGGTATTTGTTTGTCCATAACTTTTTGAATAGACAAAAGATTACTTTTGCGCTCCTCAAAGTCGTTCCCCATGTCAAAGATTGATGGGAAACTTTCTATGAGAAAAAGGATACAAGGGAACCCTCATTATTTACAGCCATGGCCACCTAGGAATCCTTAAGGGATTCTATTAAGGAACAATGTTGCCCTGTCGAAATTTACGACGACTTGTATACCAAATGGACCACACTGCGACAAGAAAGAGACCAAGAAATGCCAGATTTCACAAACATCTTCCATACCTTGCGCACCAAGATGGGTATCAAAGATTCAGAGTGACATCTGGTGCTCAAGTATCGTGGTGCTCTGCATAGATACATCCATACCTAAATGGAATTTCTGGACATCTCATCCTTGGGCGCAACCTACCGATATGTCGTCAAAATCGAGAAGAAGCTCAAACAAAAGATGCAGAAATTTGGGCTTGGGAACCCCTCACAAAAAAGCAAGGAAAGGTCGACCCCAACCCACAAAACAAAGGATAGAGAAAATATGGATAATATCACTAAAAACATTCCAAGTCGTAATCAAAGTACATTGGGGAGAAAAAGAAAGATATCAGGAAGTGGTGTGACTTCCATAAGAGCCATTGGAATAACACTGTTGACTGCCACTCAAAGTAGTCGCGGGTGGCCGATGTGAAAGACTTTGAATCAGATTTGGGTTCTGACTCTGATTCAGAACTATAAAGGGGAAGACATATCATTGATGTGGAACCCAGTGCCACTGTTGCTACCACCAAGCTCCAGCCTGGTGAACCAGATGAGAAAGAAGAAGGAGGGTGCCTCTTCCATTCATAGATGTGGGTAAAAGGCACCCTGCTGCACTTCATCGTTGATAGCGGTAGCCAGAAGAACCTCATCTCAGAAGAGGTCATCAAGTGGCTAGCCTTGCCAACAACATCACACCCACAACCCTACACCATTATATGGCTCCTCCAAGGAAGTGATCTCCACATCAGCCAACAGTGTCGACATTCGTACAACATCAAGCCCTTCAAAGATGAGGTATTGTGTGATGTTTCTCCTCTCGAAGTTTGTGATGTTATTTTGGGCCAATCTTATTTGTGGAAACACCATGTTGTATATGAGTCTAGGCCTCACATTTTTATTATTACCTTGAACAAGAAATTGTACAGGATACACGAGGTAGTCCCACCTAGTGTTATTTCCTTGATCTCTGCTAAGCAATGTAGGAAGGTCATCTCTCAGACAAGGAAGTTTGTCTTCTTTGTGACTCTCTATTAGAGAATGAGTATATCAAGCAATAGATCCAAGAGCTTCTCCACAAGGGGCACATACATCCCATCTCATCACCTTGCGGGAGCCCAATCATGTTGGTACAGAAGAAAGATAGAACCTGACGACTCTGCATTGATTACCGAGCTTTGAATAAAATCACAGTCAGAAACCAGTACCCGATTCCCCGAATTGATGACCTCCTTGATCAACTCACAGGGGAAAAATACTTCAATAAGATTGATCTAAAGCCTGGCTACCACTAGGTCCCGATAGAACAATCATATGTATGGAAGACCGTCTTCAAGTCAAAGGAAAGCCTTTTTGAATGGTTGGTCATGCCCTTTGGTTTGACAAATTCTCTAGCCACTTTCATGAGGACGATAGACAATATCCTGCAACCATTCACCAATAATTTTGTAGTGGTTTATCTAGATGAAATTCTCATTTACAACAAGACTTGGGTCAAACACTTGTAGCATATTCAATAGGTTTTGGACACCCCACAGTAGCACAAGCTATACAACAACTTGGAAAAAATTCTCCTTTGGAATGGATAGGGTCCATTACCTAGGCTGCATCATTGATCAAAATGGAATACATGTGGATCCAACCAAGATCCAAGTCATATGTGATTGGCCAGCCCCAAACACACTCACTGAGCTAGAATCTTCTTGGGTTTTGCCAATTTCTAATGTAGGTTCGTGTTGGGATTCTCCCATATTGCATGGGCCCTCAACCAAATAACCAGGGGTGGTGGTAAGGAGAAATTTGCGTGGGTTTGGTCCCAACAACAAGAATTCAATGATTTGAAGCAGTTCTTGTGCTCAACCACAGTACTTTCACTACCATACCTGCAACATCCCTTTGAGATCAAGGAAGATGCCTCAGACTATGTTGTGGGTGTCGTTCTCACTCAGCACTACCACCCCGTGGCATATCATAGTGAGACACTATCATATGTTGTCCATAAGTACCCTACTTACAACAAATAAATGTACTCCATTGTGCAATATTGCCGCCACTAGAGAAATTACATTCTTGAGAAGGAGACAGTCATCCACACTGATCATAAGACATTGTAGTTCATGCAAACACAAGGAAAATTGCAAAATGACTGCAATCAAAAGTGGTCCACATACTTGTAGCAATTCCACCTCAACATCAAGTATAAAACAGGAAGCACCAACTGCATCGTTGAATGCCTCAATAGACCACCAATCGAAACACTCACAATGGTGATAGACTCTTGTGACCATGAGACCTCTGGATGGCGCCAACTCTATGAGACAGACCCAAACTTCGCCACCACCTACAAAATGTTGGGTGCAAACGCAGTTGTCGATAATTTCAATCTCAAAATCAGTTGTTGTATCGTCTGGGCCATATCTGTGTTCCATCAAGCGAGCAAACGAGGCTGATCTGGGAATCCCACTACAGTCGAGTGGCAGGACACTTCGGCGTAAAAAATATAGTGGTGATGCTACATAAACATTTCTACTGGCCGAAACTTCGACAAGAGGTTAGTAAGTATATTAGGTCCTGCACTGTTTGCACTATTTCCAAATTGAACAATAAGAAATAGGGCATGTACACCCCTCTTCCTACTCCTGAAAAGCCATGGGAATCCATCGCAATGGACTACATGTTAGGCTTCCTGTCCACCATGCAGGAAAATGACCGTGTTTTTGTGGTTATTGATCGCTTTTCTAAGATGACGATTCTGGTTGCCTGCAATAAGGGAATCACAGTAGAGGCCACTGCCAAGCTCTTATTTGAACAAGTCTAGGTACATTTTGGAATCCCACAAACCATTGTCTCATATCGGGACAGTCGATTTCTTAGCACATTCTGGTCGAGCCTCTGGTCACTGCTGGACACCAAGATCACCAAATCCATGGCCTTCCACCTCCAGAAAGATGGCCAAACCGAGGTCTTAAATCGAATGATTGTGCATATCCTTCGCATGTATAATTACAAGAACCCTCACACATGGGATGAGAGCCTTCCCTATGTCCATCATAGCTACAATCGAGCCCTGCATAGCTCAACCAACCACAACCCATTTTAGGTGGGGTTGGAATTCCAACCATTGGGTCCCACAAACATTGCACTTCCCCTTGCGGTCACCTCGACCAACTAATATCCTTCTCCAACTAAATCTAACAAGGCCACCTGGTTCATTGATAGGATCCAGAACATCCACCAACAGGTTCAGGATATCCTACAAAATTCCAATGCCAAGTACAAGAAGTGCCATGATCAACATCGGATGCCACATAAGTTTCAGGTGAGTGACAAAGTTTGGTTACACTTGCATAAAGAATGCATTACAATACCCCATCGCGAGCTTCACCCACTTTTTTATGGGTCGTACACCATCACCAAGTCCATGGGGGATAATTATTTTGAGCTCAACATTTCTCCTTTCCTTGGCTTGCACCCAATGTTCAACGTGGATCTCCTTCGCCCTTATTTCCCACCATTATTGGACACCTTGGAAGTAGTAGAACAACTGACACCAATAGAGATCAACCTCGACTGCATACAATAGGAATATAATGATAAAATTGTGGACACACAGATCAAGGGCACTCGACATCAAAGGATCCATCTTTATCGAGTCGTCAAAGAAGGGCAGCTCCTGCACCAAGGCAAGTGGCTCACCCGGGTCCAAATTCAGTAGAAATTTCCTCATTTGATGGGGGAACTCAATGCAATGGAGACGATTTCTTCTTAAGGAAGGAGGATTTATACAGGTGTATATCAGTGGCCATACACCTTTTCCAACTGGCACAAAACAATTTTCTGGCAATTTTGGTAATTTACTATTTTTAGCAGTTTTTCGGGTCCTGAAACTTCTGGAGCCGTTTTGAGGCCCTAAATGATGTTTTCTGGAAATTGGGGAGAAACATGGAAGTTACTTTGATGTTTCTCACACAACATTTGTAGTCCTCGAATAGATATTTCTAACGAGGTATTGATCACGTCAAACAAAGATCATATGCAAAAGTTACAACCCCGGGAAGTTGATGTACTGACTTACCCAAACGGGGCCCACATGACTTTTGGCGCTTCATCTCCTAAGGTTAGGTTTTGGATGTCTAGGGTTTTTGACATTCCTGTTTATTTTAAAAAGGCCTTCAGAGCCTCACTGTAACCATCTTCTTGCGAATGAGAATAGCCATCACATCTCTTCTCAGAGATAAGCCGTCACCATTCCAACAAGCTTGTTTTTCGCTGCATTTTACAGTCTCAACTTATTTCCTTATTGAATAAAAAACCAATTTTATTGTATCTCTGTTATTATGTGTTAAGCACTTGTTAATAATATGTAGTCATTTTGTTTTTCTCATAAAATCTAGATCACATAAACCTGTTACAGAACCCTAGAGGACCCTTTACTGGGTCCACATAACCCTAAACAATGGGTGAGATCCGCGGTCTCAGCTCCTCCTGGGTGCTCCTTCTTCGACCAACATGTTGAAGTCCAAAAGTGGGCCAAATCTGGCCAAAGTTTCTTCAAAACTTGGTCGAGGGACAACAACATATATCTTGTGCTGTCGTAGAGTGTGCAAAACCTATTGAATATGATCCAAGTGTTCCTCCCAAGTCTTGTTGTAGATGAGGATGTCATCCAGATACACCACTACAAAATAATTGGTGAACAACCACAAGATATCGTCCATGATCCTCATGAAAGTTGTTGGTGCAGTTTTCAAACCAAATGGAATGAACAACCATTCAAAACGACCTTCTTTTGACTTGAAGGAAGTCTTCCATACATCTGTTTGCTCTATTGGGACCTGATGGTAGCCAGACTTCAGATCAATATTACTGAAGTATTTTCCCCCCTTGAGTTGATCAAGGATATTGTATATTCAGATAATTGGGTATCGATTCCTGAATGTGATTTTATTTAGGGTCTGGTAATTAATGTAGAGTCCTCAAGTCTCGTCTTTCTTTTGCACAAGCACGATTGGGCTTCCACAAGGTGATGAGTTGGGTCAGATGTACCCCTTGTGGAGAAGTTATTGGATCCGTATTCATTTTGTTCTGATCATAAAATCTAGATCAATGGTATCATAGATTCAATGAACAATAACAAAGATACAATAAAACTTGGCTTCTATTAATAAAGAAATATGTTGAAACTGCAAAATGAAAACTAAAACAAGCTTGCTAGAATGGTGGCGACTTATCTCTAAGAAGAGATGTGATGATTGCGCTCATTTGCAATAATATGAGTGCATTGAGGCTTCGAAAACCATTTTTACAATAAATATGAATTAAAAAACCCTAGATATCAAAAAACGTAACCCTAGGAGATGAAGCACCAAGAGTCATGTGGGCCCCGCTAGGGTAAGTTGGTACATCAACTTCCCTGGGTCGTAACTTTTGCATACAGTCTTCGTTTTAGGATAATGCTAGCTCGTTGGAAAGGTCTATTCAAGGACTACACATTATGTCACGAAAATTCAACTCTATCTATAATTTGATCGTGGATATCCCTAAAAACGTTGTTTAGGGCCTCAAAACGGCCTCGGAAGTTCAGGACCCAAAAACTAGAAAAAAACATCCAAACTGAAAAATTGTCAATATGATTTAGTTGGAATAGGTGGGTGGCCACCGATATCCCCCAGGATCATTGACATGAAACTTGTTAAGAACCAACCATACCATATGAACCCCAGAGTCAAAGAAAATGTCAAGAAGGAGATTGATCACATGCTTGTAGCTAGGTTGATATTCCTAATTGATGAGGTCGAATGGATCAAACCAATTGTCATTCAAAGTAAAAAGGGTACGAAGGATATTAGGGGTTGTGATGACTATTGGAGCTTGAACTCTTCTTGTGTTCTTGACCCATTTCTGACTCTTTTTAGTGATAAATTTTTAGATCAGGTCGTAGGTAGGGAAGCATATTAATTTATCGATGGATTTTCTAGATATCACCAAGTAAGGATTGCAGAAGAGGATAAGAACAAAACTACCTTTACGACAGAGTGGGGGTCATTTTCTTACAACATCATGTTGTTTGGGCTCAAGAATTCCCCAACAATATTTTCTTGGATCGTGATTACCACATTATGTGATCCGTAATATATTTGCAGAATGAAATGAATACAAATTATTATAAAAATATTCTTAACACAAAATAACAGATATATAATAAAACTGGTTTCTATTCAATAAGGAAATAAGATGAAACTGAAAATGCAGCGGAAACAAGCTTGCTAGAATGGTGGAGGCTTATCTTTGAGAAGAGATGTGAGGGTTGCGCTCATTCACAATAAGATGATTACAATGAGGCTCTGAAGGCATTTTTACAATAAACAGGAATGTCAAAAACCCTAGACATCCAAAAAACCTAAACCTAGGAGATGAAGCGCCAAAAGTCACATGGGCCCCATTTGGGTAAGTTAGTACATCAACTTCCAGGGGTCATAACGTTTTCATACAATCTCTATTTTAGGCGCACGATAGCCCATTGGAAAGGTCAATTTGACTGTTGCAAGCCCTAAAAAACGTTTTTTAGGGCCTTCAAAACGAGCCTGCAAGTGAGGGACCTAAAAACTAAGGAAAAAACTGTCAAATTGGAAAAATGCCAAAATGAGCTAGTTGGAATAGGTGGGAGGCCACCGACATCCATTTGGATCATTATGTGTATTCATCCATAAATTTATTGAAGTCTATTTTGATGATTGGATGATATACAATATACTCAAATAGAATATTGGTCTCTTGCGTCTAATGTTGGATCAATGTCATCCGCTACATATTTCCCTCAATATGAAAAAGTGTATATTTTGTGTACCATTTGGGAATCTGCTTGGCCATATCGTTTGTAGGGAAGGAGTGTTGGTGGACCCTACAAAAGTTGCAGTCATTCTTAATATGCCTCCTCTTACCTATGTCAAGCAGTTGTGAACTACCTTGGTGCATACTGGATATTATCGTTGGTTTATCAGGGGTTACGCGAGTATCACAACATCGTTGGAACAATTACTTAATAAAAACAAAGGATTTCATTGGAATCTAATTTGCGATAATTTATTTGACACCTCGAAGGAAAATTTGAGTACAACCCCCATTCTTACTTTCCCCAATTAGGGTGTGGAGTTCCATGTGCATATCGATGCCTCCAAAATTGTGTTAGGGACTATCTTTGCGCAACCTAGAGAAGGCAATATGTATCCTCCTATCTACTTTTCCAGCTGAAATCTCTCCCAAGAATAATGCAACTATACTACCACCGAAAAAGAAGGTTTAGCTATGGTATATGCTTAAAAAAAAATTAGACATTATTTATTAGGTGGTCATTTCAATATTTTTATTGATCATTCTACATTAAAGTATTTGGTTAACATACCTGTCCTAGAGAGGAGAATTTGTCAATGGTTCCTATTTTTTTAGGAATTTTCATTGAGGTTATCGTCAAGCCTGAAAATCTAAATGTTGGGCCTAATCACCTCTCTCGGTTAGAGTCCAGTGAGATTGGTAGAGCCATGGACGTTCAAATTCCTGATGCATATTTGTTCCACATTGGGGCTATTCCAGACTATTTTTCTGACATTGTGGTATTCCTCATGACCGGTATAGCACTTGTGGGATTTTCCCCAACTCAGAAAAGACAGTTATTCGTCAAGGAAACGGATTATCAACTGATTATCAAAATCTGTAAAATTTGGGCTTAGATAACATTCTCAGATAGTGTGTACTCTATCACAAGTGACCAAATATATTATGGGAGTGACACAATGGAGTTGTGGGTGGAAACGTTGGTGGTAATGCTACTGCACAAAAGATATTATAGGCTGGCTTATGGTATCCTACTGTGTTCAAAGATTCCACAGAATTTTCCTAGGCTTGTGATGTTTTCCAGGGAGTAGGGAAGCCCTCACACAGAGATGAACTACCTTTACACCCTGTTAGAGCTCTGCAATATTTTGAAAAGTGGGTTGTTGATTTCATTGGGCCCATAAACCCACATGCTCAACATTCCAAGGAAAGGTATGTAATCACTGCAACCAACTACCTTACATGGTGGGATAAAGAAAATCTGTTTCAGGATTTCTATCTGGATACAACAACCAGGTTTATCTTTAAACATATCATAAAACAATTTGGGTTCCCTCGAAGTCTAACTAGTGACCAGGGAGCTCATTTTCTCAACTAGAATGTATCTACCCTCACTCGCGAGTTCCTCATTCAACATAACAAGAGAAACCCCTACCATCCACAGGATAATGGAATAGTTGAGGAATTCAATAATATTTTTGGAAGGAGCTTGACTAAGGTTTGTTGCGAAAACTAGGAGGATTGGGATGAGAGAGTCTCTGCTATATTATGGGTGTACAAAACCACTACTAAGAAATTACATAAGTAAACTCTGTTCCAATTGGTTTATGGTAGAGAAGTTGTTGTTCCTGCCAATTTTATCACACCTAGCTTATACATTGCACAAGTCACTCATATGACAGATGACAAATCAATTGTGGAAAGTCTTGTAGATTTGTTCGAGCTAGATGAAGCACAATTCCTCGCATATTCTCATTAGACCGCTGGAAAATCTTGCCAGAATGATTGGCATGATAGACACATCAAACATAAATAATTTGTGTAAACAGATCATGTTCTCCTGTATGACAGTAAATACTAGAAGCATCTTGGTAAATTTCAAATGCATTGGCTGGTAACATTTATTGTTGTAGAGGTACATGAATCTGGAGTAGTCAGACTTGCACAACTCAATGGTATTATTTATCTCAGTTGGGTGAATGGTGCACACCTGAAACCCTACATATACTCTCAATAAGAATTGTTGCACAAACCTCCCATGTCGGGAGTGGAAATAGTAGGTCATATTTTCATTTACCTTGTTGTTTTCATGTGTTGTTGGTCACGCACTGACATGTCCGATTGTTACTCGTTTAAGATTCTATGGGTGATTTTCAAATTATCTCTCCCATATAACACCTTTTTGGTCAGGGAGGTCTTTCTCATGTCTACTCTCCATTACCATTTTTTGAAGTTAAAAGTATGTGCCCATGCACTATCACATGGGTTGTTAAAATCCATTAGTACTATTGTTGACTTGTTCATTGCTATCCACCACAGTCAATTTTAGTGTTACCAGTTGTATGCTCTTTTTCGGTTCACTACCAGTGAAGTCATTACTTTCCCATATTTTCCTAATGTATCGTCATCCACTTTATGATGATGCGTTTAATTTCATAAACCTCATCGCAAATTTTGTTGTGGTAATGGATCTTACCGACGTTAATGTTATTTATTGTCAACCTGTGAAATTCAATGCATGTTGTTACGTCACCTTTTGTCAAGATCCAATAGCTTGACGCAGTGGCGGATTATGAATGGGAAACATTGATGGAAATGAAGCCCTCAGTCCCGAAAGTCAACGCAAAAAAATAATTCGTTGTGGGAGCATCTATCCAATTACACAAGTGGCAAGATCATGTCGATCGATATGATAGTTTCAAGCAATAGGCAATCCAAATAGTTCCTGAATTGGACCCTCTGTTTGAGGGAGGAAAGAGCGAAGATATGAATACTTGACTCAGGACAAGTCAAGGTTTGTGGTTGGGGCCTGTTAGACCCTCTATTTTTGGACAAGACTCGATTTTGCGGAAATATCATAGTATTGCAAGAAAATAAGAGAAAACTAGTGGAAGGCTACAACTCGCGAAAAATAGAGAAATGGAGTGGAAAGGCAATGAAACGTGATGCGTCAGAATGCCAACGTGGAAAGAAAAAATGAGCCAGTTGAATAGAATAGTGGGAGAAGCTAGAACATTTGAGAGAATACTAGAAGAAGGAGAAATCAAGAAATCACAACACCAGAATGAATAAAGAAAGAAGTCCGTGGGAAAACCCGATAGAGAGGAGTTATGTAATGGGTTGGGATAAAGTTAGTTAAGGATTAGTTGGTTGATGAGCCATTTTGGGTTTTTTCCTGAATCATTATCATTCTTGTGAATTTTTTTTCTTTCTAGCTCTCGACTGTTGTATTGATTTCAATGTTATGAATACTGCAAATGCTTGCTGTGATCATACCGACTACAGAAAAACTATGTACTAAGTTTACAATTGATATTTTCTTCTCTATACAAGATGGAAATGAAACTATGTATCATATGTTATGAAATATTATTAATATAAGAGATGATTGGACCTCTAAAATTAAGATAAACCATAGTTACCAACTTAACAAGAACTCTACAAAGTTCTGATTTTTGGGAGGTCACATTTTTTACCTCGTTTTGAAAATTTGTGCTACCAGTAGCACCCCTCCCTTTTTAGGTTAATTTTCGATATTTTAAATCGTCTTATCCATAATGTATCCACATTATTTTTTACGATGGATAAAATTTAGACACGTTGCATTAACAACGTATGTCAATGTGATGTCATCGTGGACGAAGAATTTAAAATTTACCCTCGAATCAAAAAGTGATTCTACCAGTAGCACTGTTTCTTTTTTTGGAGTTGAAATCATAACCTAATTGAGACTGTTCCCTCGACAACTTCTACCATCGTTGGTAAACAACTCAAACTTGGCTCCTAAATCATTGCTTAGATTTTAATTTTAATTTTATTTAAATTTACATTAAAAAATACATAAATTGGACCAAAAAAAACTTTGCAAGTTAGTTTAAAAAAAAAACAACCCATTTTAAAAACAAAAACTCTAACCCAAATTAAACTTTTTTTTTTTAAATTAAAAACTAAAAAAAACTAAGAAAAAGAAAATAATTAAAATTAGAAAACAAATTCATATTAAAAAAAGATTAAAGAAAAACTTTAAAAACTAAAGAGGAAAAAAAAACAAAAAACAAAAAATAAATTTAAAAACCAAGAGAAAATGAGTAAAAATAAAAAAGGGTAAAAAACCAAATTTATGGCCTAAAATAACCTTAAAAAAAAACGAAAAAAACAAAAAAAAAATTAAAAATATATTAAAAAAAACTAAACTAAAAAAACCTAAAATTAAAAATTAAAAAAAAATTACTAAAAAAAATT